>JAMFTG010000582.1:0-27500 GCA_023974075.1 Chaenocephalus aceratus
CCCGCTCGTCCAACATGGAGGAGGCGGAAACATCACGAGGGGCCAACACTCCAGATATCTGCGAGCGCGCCAACTCTGCCATCTGACAAGAACACAGGACATACATCAGATGGTTGATCTTAAAGGTGGGGTAGGTGAGAGTGGAGGAACCGGCTCGAGTGCGCTCGATTTGAAAATAAACAACCGGAAGAAATCTGCGCCTTCCTCACAGAGCCCTCCTCCAACACACAGGAACGCGCACATGACCAATGAGGGCAGAGATCAGTCTGTGCCCAGATGGAAGGCTGACAGGCAGGTAGGCCATCCAGTTAGGGGGGGGGGGGGGGTTAATCGATTATTATTCGACAGGGCTGCCGAATAATCGATTTTGATCATGGTCAGTTTCTGGCATCCCTAATCTGTGTGTTTGAATCTGGATCTGAAGTCGGCGTGACGTCGACGCAGCGACCCTGCTGTAGCTCCTTTATAGCATAACGTTAGCATTTTGCTTCTGGCGACTAGATTTATGATTAAACGAGTATAAAAGTAGGATAGACGTGAGGAGATTATCCGGCTGACCAAAACGTGATCCGTCTCTTCAATGTGTTTCAACCACAGACCTTAGTTCCAGATACTTTCCTAAACCCTACGGAGAACTTGTATAGCTTTTTGTCGAAGGAACCGGAAGGAGTTTACTTCCGGGTTTTAGGACGCGTCACTGCGGCGCTCCATTGTCTCTCTTTTAAACCTCAGGTTAATAATCTGCTTAGAAAGCTGAGGGTGAAGCTACGTTTCTTTTTCAGGAACAAGTCCTGTTTCTCGCTTGAGGCCAGGAAGAGGCTCCGTGACCTTTGACCTCTGCTGGACTCTGGTGATCTGATCTATATGAATGCACCTGCCCATTGCCTGGTCAAGCTAGATGCCGCCTATCACAGCGCACTGAGATGTGTTACTAACTGTAAAGCACTGACTCATCACTGCACCCTGTGTGCCAGGCAGGTCATCTTCACTCTCTCTACGGAGGCTCAGTCGCTGCTACACGTTCATCTACAAAGCCCTGTTGGGTAAACTCCCATCTCACATCTGCTCTCTGATCACACGGAGAGTTGCAAGTAGCTATTGTTTTGTTAAGTGCTAGGACTGTCTTAGGGACCAAAGCTTTTAGGTGTGCAGCTCCTCTAACTTGGAACAGTCTGCAAACAGAATGGAAACTGGGCGATTTGGTTCCACTGCATGTTTTTAAAGCTCGGATAGATGCTATGCAGGGAGGCTCCGATCGATCGGCCGATACTCACTCTCTGCCGATCAATCGGTGCTCTCTAAAAATGCCGATCGCGATGACATGTAAATAGACTTTTTGCACTACTTTGTATTTGTGTATTTTATTATATAAGTTGCATTGCTGCAGGAGCTCAGGTCAGAAGAATTTCATTGCCATTTCTACCCTGAAGCTGGTGAGCATATGACGATAAAACCTTTGAGTCTTGAATTGAATTACGGCTTCCTCCTCTGCAGTCATTGTGTTCCCTTTACTGAAACTCAAGAATCAATCAGGAACACAATGGGGGTATTCATTGATCTAAAGAAAAGCCTTTGATGCCATAGATCAGGGATATTCAATTGGCGGCCCGCGGGCCAACTCCGGCCCCGAGGTGATATTTACGGGCCCTTTGAGTATAATGTTAAAAAGTAATCTAATTATTATATTTTTAAAGATTTGTTTTTGTGGGTTAGAGTGCCTTTATTCCAGAGAGGGTGTTACATTAGGCGCTTTCACACCAAGTACTTTTCCGTACTTAGTCCATCAGCACTCTTTAGTTCTGATGAACTAAGAGCCGATCGCGTTCACACCGGAATAAGTCCCTGAGGGAGGATTAGGCAAATGAAGCCGCTGACGTCACTTCTTCTTCTTCTGCTTTGGGTTTACTGGCAGGCCGCAAACCACTTCACGGCGTATACTGCCGCCCAAAGTCCCCGGCCGGAAGTCCCCGGAGTTGTGGAAGGCTTCAGTAGAAGCTGCTGGGACTCCCAGCAGCTTCTACTGAAGCCTTCAGAGTAAATCGCCAGAACGCCGACACCTCCTCATCTCCACCGCTCCCACGTTTTCTTTTGTGTTGCCATAAGTTAGTCTCTCTGCGTTTCTGCGCTGGGCTAATGCTAATGCTAATAATGCTAATGCGAGGATAATAAAATGGCGGCTTCACAAAACTTTTTGGGAGTTGTACGGGGCGTGGTTTGCAATCCGCCCAGCCAATCAGACACAGGAACCTTTTTCTCCCACGTAAGTACCTGCTCTCTAGCAGGGACGGAAAAGGGGGTGGAAAGGTTCTCATGAACTAATTTTAGTTCCGTATCTTTTTGGTGTGAACGCGACATTTTCGGAACTATATCGGAACTAAAGTGGGAAAAGTGCTCCGGTGTGAATGCGCCCATTGAGAGATAGAGGGGAAGACATTGCCTGAAAACTTGTGCGGGCTCGGGCTTCGAACCCACCTACGAGCTACTGTAGTGACAAACTGTCCTTTATTGCATCTCTGCGTGAACGGTTAGATCATTTCTCCTAAATTAAATGAAGTTGATGGTTAAATGAGCTTCACATGTCGGCCTACTGAGTTCTGAACTTGCCATTTAGATCTCTAAAGGCCTTGGGGCTGGCTGTGTTGTTTGATTGCATTAAACACAATATATGCACTCCACTATGCTGTTGTAGTATTTACTGGATCTGAAGCTCTTAATACGATTGCTCATATTTCCATCTTTTCCCCGGCCCCTTGCTTTGGATCGTTTTCATCAACCGGGCCCATTCCAAACTAATTGAATAGCCCTGCCTTAGATCATAACATCCTGATATCTAAATTGCACACTTACGGAATGAGAGGAATAGCTCAGAACTGCATAGGAAGTTATTTGAAGACTAGACTAACAGTATGTACAATTTCATGGTAATACGTAATACGTAAGATTAAATGTGGAGTCCCACAAGGTTCAGTTTAGGGTCCACAACTCTTTCATTTGTCTATTAATGACATTTGTGACACCTCAAAGTTACTTCGATTTGTGTTTTTTCAGTTCAGGGGACGATTGAACTATTTGGGCAGAAAGTATTACAAAAGAAATCAGCTGTTGTTCCCGGAGGACCCCCAGAGGGACGCTCACCTCTCGGATGTGTCGGGCGGTGTCGGCCGTGTACCGCGCCGCCTCCGCCTGATGACTCATCATCTCTTTAGCCGCCTCCTGGAGACCCTCCAACGTGTCCTTCTGATTCGACGCCAAGTTCTCCTGCAGTTGATGAGCCTGGATTGAAAAGCAGCACAGATTAAAGATAAATTACAATGATGTCCATGAATGAAAATGAACATAAATACATATTTGGGTCATATATACATAAAATATACATTACATGAATGTGTGCCGGTTACGGGAGGAGAAGTTGGGAGGAAACTGACTGATGAACTTTGTATGTATGTGTGTGTGTGTGTGTGTGTGTGTGTGTGTGTGTGTGTGTGTGTGTGTGTGTGTGTGTGTGTGTTGTGTGTCTGTGTGTGTATGACTGAGTGAGTGAGAGAGTGTGTGTGTCTGTTTCTGTGTGTGTGTGTGTGTGTGTGTGTGTGTGTGTGGTGTGTGTGAGAGAGAGGTGTGTGTATGTATGACTGAGCATGTGACTGTGTGTGTGTGTGTGTGTGTGTGTGTGTGTGTGTGTGTGTGACTGAGTGTGTGTGTGTGTGTATGACTGAGTGAGTGAGACTGTGTGTGTGAGAGGTGTGTGTGTGTATGACCGAGTGTGTGAGTGTGTGAGTGTGTGTTTGTGTGTGTGTGTGTGTGTGTGTGTAGTGTGTGTGTGTGTGTGTGTGTCTGTGAGAGGTGTGTGTATGTATGACAGTGTGTGTGTGTGTGTGTGTGTGTGTGTGTGTGTGCGTGCGTGACTGAGTGACTGTGTGTGTGAGAGGTGTGTGTGTATATATGACTGTGAGTGAGTGTTTGTGTGTGAGAGGTGTATGTATGACCGAGTGTGTGACTGTGTGTGTGCGTGTGCATGTGTGTGTGTGCATGTGTGTGTGCATGTGTGTGTGTGTGTTACCCTGGCCACTCTCTGTCTGTTCTCCTCCAGCTGTAGCTGCGTCTCCAGCGCTTCTCTCTCAGCTTTGATCTTCAGTTCGTAGAGGTCACGAGCGTGAGCCAGCTGCCGCGCCTGAAGGGTCAAAGGTCAGAGAGCAGGTCAGTTCAGAGCGTCAAGATTCAAGGCTTTCATCGTCATTAGCTACAGTGTAGAAATGTCAATGACGATCTAAGGTCAAAGGTCACCTCTCACGGTGCAACACATAGAAACAAACGTTCTATTTCAGAGCATCGATACGGACATAAGTCACTGAGGTGCGTGGGAGTTATTCATACTTTTTGGTGCCAACAATTCATTTCTTCTGTACTGTTTTTATTTCTTCTCATGTTGAGTATACTGTACGCTGCACAGTTGAAGGGACTTTGCATTTTCATTGCCAACAACTCCACTGTAGCTATTGTGCAGATGACAATACAACTTTGAATATTGAATGTACAGAATCGACACACGACAGCAGGGGTGTCAAACTCAAGGCCCGGGGGCCAAATCCGGCCCGCGACTTCATTTTATGTGGCCCCGCAAGAGCTTGCAAAGAATATAATACGGTTACATCAGGGGTGTCGAACTCAATTTGATCGCGGGCCACATCAGCATTATGGTTGCACTCAAAGGGCCGGTTGTAACTTTAATACTATATAGAAATACATATATAAATATATCCTATATATATAAAATAATGTATTATATTACATCATTGCCTCTGCATTGGATTATCATCGGATAGGGTAATACCTTCATAATTAACTACGTCTGAAAGCAGAAGTCTAGGGCAAATAATTGCAAGTCTCTTCAGTGCGTATGTCCCAAAATGATTTAAAAAGAAAAGCAAAATTCTGGAAAAAAAAAGAAATAGAAGTGACATTTTGAAATAAAAATCTAATTCTGAGAAAAAGGAATTCTATGAAAAAAATGCATATTTTGAAGAAAAAAGGCAAATTCTGAGAAAAAAAGTCATATTTGAGATGCATTGTGGGACATGTAGTTTATGGGCAACATGCTTCTGTAACATCTAACCGTATAATAAACATATTATATTCTTTGCAAGCTCTTGTGGGGCCACATAAAATGAAGTCGCGGGCCGAATGTGGCTCCCGGGCCTTGAGTTTGACACCCCTGGGTTACATGCTACTTTACAGAAGCTGGTTGCCCATAAACTACATGTCCCACAATGCATCTTGTTTTGTGACATGCCACCGTATTATTTGCCCTGGACTTCTGCTTTCAAATGTAGTTAATTATTACCCTATCCAATAATAATCCAATTCAGAGGCAATAATGTAATATAATACATTATTTTATATATGTATATTTATATAGTTACAACCGGCCCTTTGAGTGCAACCATAATGCTAATGTGGCCCGCGATGAAATTGAGTTCGACACCCCTGCACTACAGGAAAGGGGAAACACCGAAAAAGCACAGAGAACTTCTGACGTGCTAAAACTCGACTTCACTAAACTGCAGAGCGTCTTTGTACGACACAATTATTTGATTTGATTTATTTCGAATGTGTAAAACAATAATACAAAAGAATTACAAGTATAATGAAATGTAACATGAGAATTATATATAAACAAATGAACTACTTAATTACACACCCGAAAAGGGGAGGGAAGAACTTCACACTTCTGCCCAAAACTAAATTATTAACAGATATATTTTTTCTTTTTCCGAAAGAAATATATTTGTTATTAAAAAACATAAAATAAATAAACAGATAAACAAATACATAAAAGGGCTAAATGGTAATCAAGAAAAGATAAAATAACAAACCAAATAAATAAACCGTAAACACCCAGTTATGATTAACCCCTTCCTCACCTTGAGCATCTGGGCCAATGAGACGCTCTCCTGCTGAGCCATGGACACGCCCATCACCCGCTCCACGTCTCCCAGCTGACGCACCGACTCCTCCATGGTCTCCAGGTGATGAAGCTCTGCGGCCATTCGCTGCTGAAGGACAGCAGGGGAGTACTGCAGGTCACCTGGGAGAGGGTACAAGTACACACATCCTTTACTCAGGTAGAAGTACACACATCCTTTACTCGGGTAGAAGTACACACTTCCTTTACTCGGGTAGAAGTACACACTTCCTTTACTCGGGTAGAAGTACAGACATCCTTTACTCGGGTAGAAGTACACACATCCTTTACTCGGGTAGAAGTACACACATCCTTTACTCAGGTAGAAGTACACACATCCTTTACTCAGGTAGAAGTACACACATCCTTTACTCGGGTAGAAGTACACACATCCTTTACTCGGGTAGAAGTACACACATCCTTTACTCGGGTAGAAGTACACACATCCTTTACTCGGGTAGAAGTACACACATCCTTTACTCGGGTAGAAGTACACACATCCTTTACTCGGGTAGAAGTACACACATCCTTTACTCGGGTAGAAGTACACACATCCTTTACTCGGGTAGAAGTACACACATCCTTTACTCGGGTAGAAGTACACACATCCTTTACTCGGGTAGAAGTACACACATCCTTTACTCGGGTAGAAGTACACACATCCTTTACTCGGGTAGAAGTACACACATCCTTTACTCAGGTAGAAGTACACACATCCTTTACTCAGGTAGAAGTACACACATCCTTTACTCAAGTAGAAGTACACACATCCTTTACTCAAGTAGAAGTACACACATCCTTTACTCAAGTAGAAGTACACACATCCTTTACTCAAGTAGAAGTACAGATACTTGTGTTTAAAAATACTTTGGTGAAAGTAGAAGTACTGACTAAACTTCTTTAGTCAAGTCAAAGTACACACATCCTTTACTCGAGTAGAAGTACACACATCCTTTACTCAAGTAGAAGTACACACATCCTTTACTCAAGTATAAGTACAGATACTCGTGTTTAAAAATACTCTGGTGAAAGTAGAAGTACTGACTAAACTTCTTCACTCAAGTCAATGTACACACATCCTTTACTCAGGTAGAAGTACACACATCCTTTACTCAAGTAGAAGTACAAATACTTGTGTTTAAAAATACTCTGGTGAAAGTAGAAGTACTGACTAAACTTCTTTAGTCAAGTCAAAGTACACACATCCTTTACTCAGGTAGAAGTACACACATAATTTACTCAGGTAGAAGTACACACATCATTTACTCCGGTAGAAGTACACACATCATTTACTCAGGTAGAAGTACACACATCCTCACAAGAGGACATTCACTATCTTCCCAACAGTAACTGTCTATCTGGAAAGCTTTTGGAGCTCAGTTGAAATCACATATTTGTCTAGGTACGCTCTAATTCATATAAATATGTTGTTTATGATATAAACATGAATTGTGTACCTGTGGTCGTGGTCTCGGCTCTCCCGCTGCGCGCGGAGGTGTTCGGGTTATTCCCCCCCCTCTCACCGGGAGAGCTTCCTCCTGGAGGAGAGCCGGAGGACGGAGGAGACGCCTTTCTGTGTCTGAGCGCTGAAGACTTCTTACTGTGGAGTCCCAAACAAAGAGTTTGATTAATAAAGGAACAGAAAACAAAGGTAAGCACACACACGTCCTCTGAAGTGGACATGTTCGGAGCATCAGCTTTATTCACCCCGAAGGAAGTGGTTGTGCCAGAGTTACAAAGATACAATAAACACAGCAGCATAAAAATAAAACGGTACACTAACAGTGCCGTAAAGAGAGCAATGAAATAAAAGCAGTATTTAGTAGGGATGTAACGATACCAAAAACTCACAGTACGATAATATCACGATAAAAAGTCCACGGTACGATATTTATCACAGTATTGAAAAATAAAGGAAAAGAAATGTGAATTATTTTTTTTCTTTTCTTGATTAAATAATAAATCTGATTTATCAATCAATCAATTAACCAATTAACCAATCAATCAATCAATCAGTGTTTATTTATAGCCCAATATCACAAAGGTTACATTTGTCTCAGTGGACTTTACAGTTTGTACAGAATATCAGTATGACAATACGACACCCTCTGTCCTTAGACCCTCTGTCCTCAGACCCTCTGTCCTTAGACCCTCTGTCCTCAGACCCTCAGTCCTCAGACCCTCAGTCCTCAGACCCTCAGTCCTCAGACCCTCTGTCCTCAGACCCTCTGTCCTCAGACCCTCTGTCCTCAGACCCTCTGTCCTTAGACCCTCACATCGTACAAGGAAAAACTTCCGCAGCATTTTAGTAGATAGTAGTATTTTTTAAAGTGTCAACAATAATAATAAATCAAGTTTCACTTTAGTTTTTCAAGTAACTCAACACTCACTCACTCACTCACTCACCATCAAGGTTATCTTTCAGGAATGTGAGCATGTCCACATTTCCAGGTAGAAGCTGGGATGTTTGGGCGTTTGCAAAACCCCCTGCTGTGGAAACAACTCTCTCGCTTGGTACTGGTGTTGCTGGTACTGGTGTTGCTGGTACTGATGTTGCTGGGACAGAGATATGCTTTGGCCATGGGTGACAGCAGTGGGTCAAACTGTGCATTGTCTCTCCACCACTTCAACAACAATACAGCTGTTGCCAAGAAGGTGAGGCTTATTGACAGAGATATAGATATACTGTTGGTACGTGTCCATGTCTCTAGGTGTGAACATGTAGCCCTGTGTAAATACCATGTCCTTTTGTGTTCTGTTGTTTCATGTTCATGTTGTAACCTACTTGCTGCCATGTTGAACAGGTCTCCCTTGAAAAACAGATCGATGATCTCAATGGGACCATCTGGTTGAATAAAGGTTTAAAAAAAAATATATATATTATAAAAAAAAAAAATCGCCGTATATTTTGTCAGTCTCACGACGGTATCGAGACATTTATTTACCGCGATATTCGATATATCGTTACATCCCTAGTATTTAGTAGTGCAAAAAAAAGGACTTGCAGATACGTCATTGCACGTTCTTATAGATCAGTGCTTCTCAAAGTGTGGTCCGCGGAACACTGGTGGCCCGTGAGCGCCCCCTAGTGGTCCGTGAGTATATTGGTAACATTTCACATTTGAAATAAATAAATTTAAGTTTTCCGCACTCTCGCGGGAATATCTCCGCAATGGATCGAGCTTAAGTTTCACTTTCAATTGCATGTTATAGCCCAGATCAACACCTTCATCACACATGTTGCCACTTGTTTGTACCATTTTCAGGTGATTTGTAATCGGTTCTAGAAAAACGAAGTGTTTTTGGATATTTGTGGAGTTAGGTGGTCCGCGAGTTAAGTCGTCCTTGGTATGAATACGTTTGAGAAACACTGTTATAGAACATTATATATATTAATAATAATATTGCACATGTTAAGCTTCTCTGCATGGGAATCATAAATAAATGTTTTAAAGATGTTTTTAAAACAATATATATTTAGTGAAAGAGGTTTTTGAATAGGGCTGCATGCTCTTCAAGATGTCTATTTAAAAAAGTACGACTCAGCACTTCCTCTATTTGTATTCAACAGGAAATGTGATCTCTTGCCCCTTTCACACCAGTGCCTTTTCAGCTCCGGCTCGGAGCTAGAGCCTGAAAAGCGCCGGGTTTTCCTGTTCACACCGCAGCGGCGCCGGCTCTTAGCTCCGGAATCCGCTTCATGTCCAGCTTTAAAAAATTGTCGGTCCAGAGGCAAGAGCTTTGGAGCTAAGAAGCGACGTCGCTTACGTCTCTCTTACGTCGAGGCGTGCAGGAAACTAAACCCACCTCCCCTGGGTCGACTGTTAGCCTGCCTACAAGCAGTGTGCTTATAAACACACTTTATAAAGTCAGGCAGCACTAACCAGGCTTCGTGTGATTCTGTTTATTTGTGCCTTACTTTGACCATCCGTTCACCGTTATCGATCATTGTGGAGAGAGGCAGACGTGTTGTTTTGTATTATTGCAGCTATCGGATGCAAGTAGTCAGTTTAGCTTCGGTTGCTATGCCAACATCACCCGTTTTATACCAGAGAAACTTTCATAACAGCGCTGTGATACCAAACAGTGTCAATTCAGACTGACACACATTCACTTAGGCTAAGGGGAGCTGGGGATATGCATCAGCTGCTTGTGTGAGTCGGACAGTGAATACTTTAGAGCGGCCGCTGCAGTGCGAGCTAACCGGGAGCTAACGGGAGAATAACCTCCTGTGTAAGAGCAGCCAGCACTGCAGTGTGAGCTAACCGGGAGCTAACGGGAGAATAAAGTCCCGTGGAAGAGCAGCACTGCAGCGGTCGGTAAATGCTGCAGAAACACATTAATAAACAATGAACCACGGCACTCTGGAGCAAAGCATAAGGTTGGAGAAGTCGTTATTTAATTTATTCTGGCTTCGTGCGATTAAAAGCAACACGATCATCGACCCGACGCTGTTGTTGTTGTGAGCGCCGTAATGGCTGCCCTTGGGGAGCAAATCAGCGATGTAAACGGTGACGTCATGACGCAGCAGGGGCAGCTCTGGGGCGCCAGTGGGCGGTGTGCACAGAGCGGGAGCTGGAAAGGGAAACCGGAGCTGAACCAGAAAAGCTCCCGCTCGGAGCTAGAAACTGAAAAGCGCTGGTGTGAAAGCCGCATCGCTCGTGTTTTGTATCGCTTGTACGTCATGTAGGAGTTTCTCAGTCCGTGGCTTCGGATCTGGTTTCATCGTCTCGTGTTTTACATTTGTTTCATGTCCCGTCTGTTTCTCATGTGTTTTATACAGTTGTCGATGCACAGCACTTTGTTCAACTCTGTTGTTTTTAAACGTGCTATAGAAATAAAATGATTGGATGTATTTTAATCGGCGCAAATAAAGAAGAAGCAAAACCGAGTACACATTTAATGTTCCTCCAGATTCTGAAACTATACGAGAGAGAGAGAGAGATTGTTTATAGCTTTGCAGAGAGGGCTAACCAAATGCTGAAGATAAGAGGGGCCCTCGACCTGAGCAGCAGCGAGGAAGCATGAATGGCTTTATTGTGCTGCTGGGAAGCCCAACGTCTCGGAGACCAGGGGCTTTCACTTTGAGCAGAGCGCTGCAAAGGATACGCACAGAGAGGGCAGAAGTACACGCATGCTTTACTCAAGTAGAAGTACACACATCCTTTACTCAAGTAGAAGTACACGCATCCTTTCTCAAGCAGAAGTAAACACATCCTTTACTCAAGTAGAAGTACACGCATCCTTTACTCAAGTAGAAGTACACACATCCTTCACTCAAGTAGAAGTACACGCATCCTTTACTCAATTGGAAGTACACACATCCTTTACTCAAGCAGAAGTACACACATCCTTTACTCAAGTAGAAGTACATGCATCCTTTACTCAAGTAGAAGTACATGCATCCTTTACTCAAGCAGAAGTACATGCATCCTTTACTCAAGTACACACATCCTTTACTCAAGTAGAAGTACACACATCCTTTACTCAAGTACAAGTACACACATCCTTTACTCAAGTACAAGTACACACATCCTTTACTCAAGTAGAAGTACACGCATCCTTCGCTCAAATACATGCATCCTTTGCTCAAGTACAAGTACACACATCATTTACTCAAGTAGAAGTACATGCATCCTTTACTCAAGTAGAAGTACATGCATCCTTCACTCAAGTACAAGTACACACATCCTTTCTCAAGCAGAAGTAAACACATCCTTTCTCAAGCAGAAGTACACACGTCCTTCACTCAAGCATAAGTACACACATCCTTTACTCAAGTAGAAGTACACGCATCCTTTACTCAAGTAGAAGTACACGCATCCTTTACTCAAGTAGAAGTACACACATCCTTTACTCAAGCAGAAGTACACGCATCCTTCACTCAAGTAGAAGTACACACATCCTTTACTCAAGTAGAAGTACACGCATTCTTTACTCAAGCAGAAGTACACGCATCCTTCACTCAAGTAGAAGTACACGCATCCTTTACTCAAGTAGAAGTACACGCATCCTTCACTCAAGTAGAAGTACACGCATCCTTTACTCAAGTAGAAGTACACGCATCCTTTACTCAAGTAGAAGTACACACATCCTTTACTCAAGCAGAAGTACACACATCCTTTACTCAAGTAGAAGTACACGCATCCTTTACTCAAGTAGAAGTACACACATCCTTTACTCAAGTAGAAGTACACACATCCTTTACTCAAGTAGAAGTACACGCATCCTTCGCTCAAGTAGAAGTACATGCATCCTTTACTCAAGTAGAAGTACATGCATCCTTTACTCAAGTACAAGTACACACATCCTTTACTCAAGTACACACATCCTTTACTCAAGTAGAAGTACATGCATCCTTTGCTCAAGTACACGCATCCTTTGCTCAAGTACACCCATCCTTCGCTCAAGTAGAAGTACACACATCCTTTACTCAAGTAGAAGTACACACATCCTTTACTCAAGTAGAAGTACATGCATCCTTTACTCAAGTAGAAGTACACACATCCTTTAATCAAGTAGAAGTACATGCATCCTTTACTCAAGTAGAAGTACATGCATCCTTTACTCAAGTACAAGTACACACATCCTTTACTCAAGTACACACATCCTTTACTCAAGTAGAAGTACATGCATCCTTTACTGAAGTAGAAGTACATGCATCCTTTACTCAAGTAGAAGTACACGCATCCTTTGCTCAAGCAGAAGTACACACATCCTTTACTCAAGTAGAAGTACATGCATCCTTTACTCAAGTAGAAGTACATGCATCCTTTACTCAAGTAGAAGTACATGCATCCTTTACTCAAGTAGAAGTACATGCATCCTTTACTCAAGTAGAAGTACACGCATCCTTTACTCAAGTAGAAGTACACGCATCCTTTACTCAAGCAGAAGTACACACATCCTTTACTCAAGTAGAAGTACACACATCCTTTACTCAAGTAGAAGTACACGCATCCTTTGCTCAAGTACACACATCCTTTACTCAAGTAGAAGTACATGCATCCTTTACTCAAGTAGAAGTACACACATCCTTTACTCAAGTAGAAGTACATGCATCCTTTACTCAAGTAGAAGTACATGCATCCTTTACTCAAGTGAAAGTACATGCATCCTTTACTCAAGTAGAAGTACATGCATCCTTTACTCAAGTAGAAGTACATGCATCCTTTACTCAAGTAGAAGTACATGCATCCTTTACTCAAGTAGAAGTACACACATCCTTTACTCAAGTAGAAGTACACGCATCCTTCGCTCAAGTAGAAGTACATGCATCCTTTACTCAAGTAGAAGTACATGCATCCTTTACTCAAGTACAAGTACACACATCCTTTACTCAAGTACACACATCCTTTACTCAAGTAGAAGTACATGCATCCTTTGCTCAAGTACACGCATCCTTTGCTCAAGTACACCCATCCTTCGCTCAAGTAGAAGTACACACATCCTTTACTCAAGTAGAAGTACACATATCCTTTACTCAAGTAGAAGTACATGCATCCTTTACTCAAGTAGAAGTACACACATCCTTTAATCAAGTAGAAGTACATGCATCCTTTACTCAAGTAGAAGTACATGCATCCTTTACTCAAGTACAAGTACACACATCCTTTACTCAAGTACACACATCCTTTACTCAAGTAGAAGTACATGCATCCTTTACTGAAGTAGAAGTACATGCATCCTTTACTCAAGTAGAAGTACACGCATCCTTTGCTCAAGCAGAAGTACACACATCCTTTACTCAAGTAGAAGTACATGCATCCTTTACTCAAGCAGAAGTACACACATCCTTTACTCAAGTAGAAGTACATGCATCTTTTACTCAAGTAGAAGTACACGCATCCTTCACTCAAGTAGAAGTACACACATCCATTACTCAAGTAGAAGTACATGCATCCTTTACTCAAGCAGAAGTACATGCATCCTTCACTCAAGTAGAAGTACATGCATCCTTCACTCAAGTAGAAGTACACACATCCTTCACTCAAGTAGAAGTACACACATCCTTTACTCAAGTAGAAGTACACACATCCTTTACTCAAGTAGAAGTACATGCATCCTTTACTCAAGCAGAAGTACACACATCCTTCACTCAAGCAGAAGTACACACATCCTTCACTCAAGTAGAAGTACACACATCCTTTACTCCGTTAAGTGTCTCGATAAACATTCATCCGTTTGTCATCATGCAATCTACTTATTCACATAAATAGTTATCACCGCAATAAACCTATTAATTGTGTTTTAATGTACATTATTTAATATTCTGTTCTCGTACATATCATATTCTAGTATTTACATGTAGACTTCCATTTTGTATTTTATTATATATCGTGGAGGAAAGAAGTATAAGTATTTCCCTGGAGATACTCATTGAAATGATAGACTGTGGGCAAACGTATAAAACCAGCAGGGATGAAACCCTCGTGTCCTCTCTGCGCGCGGGAGGAGTTCCGGTAGAAGGATTTCAGTGACACGTCTGAACTGTAGCCGCGCAGCGTGCGACAAGAACACCTCTGAATGTTTGAAAATAAGATAAGATGAACCTTTATTAATCCCGAGGGGAAATTCAGTTGCACAAAGCAGCAACAGTGTAAGCATGAAAAAAAACCGTACAGAATTAATTAATTAATTTATTAATTACTAAAATAAATAATAAATAACATAAAATCAAGGAAATAATGATAATAATAATAAAAGATTATGAAAATAGGAGATAAATAAAAATAAGAGTAAAATAACCGTCAGCATACATATTTGGTCATCCAAGTTATAAAGTGCGGAATAAGTTAAAGTGACAAGTTAACATGGGTTGTGGAAACAGTGTATATTTACGACCAGTGATTTAATTTGATTTCTTTTTCATATTTAACCCCTTGTTGTGCAGCCTGATGGCTCCAGGCACAAAGGACTGTCCGAGGCGCTTGGTGCGTTGTGGTGGAGGGATGAGTCTGTGGCTGAACGTACGCCTCATCAAAATGCCTCAAAATGCCTTCGCCCCGAGAGGAATCTGCCACCTGGGCTTTGTGAGCGGCGTCGGCCGTCTCACATATCACGACCCGGCGCTGAGATTAAAAGGGAAAATAACTCTCGGCTTCCCTTGGCTTCGGCCCAGCACCCCGAGGGCCTCCAGAACAAAACCGCCTCTGTCTCCGGTCCAACTGCAGCAGCTGCTCAGACCCTCCAGCGGTGTTTAGACTGGCAGGCTGCACTCTGAAAGGTCTCCTCTCCTGCTTGTTAGGCATATGTTATAGGCCTCAGATGTATTTACAAATGGTAACACTTTATTTTAAAAAAGGTCTTCACCATCAACTAGTTAACATGCATGTTAGCAGTGTATTGGCTCTTTATTAGTCATTATAAAACACTTGTGAATGCCTTATTCTACATCAGCCGCGTCAAACTCATCGCGGGCCACATCAGCATTATGGTTGCACTCAAAGGGCCGGTTGTAACTTTAAGACTATATAAAAATACATATATAAATATTTAATATATATAAAATAATGTATACTATTACATTATTGCCTCTGCAGAAGTTATTATGGGATAGGGTAATAACTTCATAATGAACTACACCTGAAAGCAGAAGTCTAGGGCAAATAATTGGAAGTCTCTTCAGTGCTGATGTCACAAAATGTCTTTTAAAAAAAAAATCTGGAAATGTAAAGAAAAATGAAATTTTGAAGCAAAAAGTCAAATTCTGAACTAAATTCATATTTGAGATGCATTGTGGGATATTTAGTTTATGGGCAACGTGCTTCTGTAAATCGGCACGTATAATAAATGTATAATATTCTTTAAGAGCTCTTGTGGGGCCGCATTAAATCAAGTCGCGGGCCGGATTTGGCCCCCGGGCCTTGAGTTTGACCCCCCTGTTCTACATGACCGTATTCTACAAGTGCCAGGCCATTAGCTGAGAGTCCTCAATAACCCTCCAATAATTAGTGCTTATTTATTGCAAGCGAGGAAGTTGTTGGACAGGAGTTAGGGTGTTAATGTGCTCGATGTGGGCCGAATGAGGCGTTCTCTCATAACACCGAACACACATGGTCTCCTCTTACGCAACAACACATGAAACTAAAAGTGTTAATTGTGTCAAAATGACTCAAAATGTGGTTTTTATAACTCAGAATATGTTCCCTATTTTAAAGTGAAGTCTTGTTCATAACTGATAAGCTGGTGGTTTGACTCTAATATGTTAATGAACAACTACCGTAATTTTCGGACTTTAAGCCGCTTCCATTTTTCGACCATGCGGCTTATATAACGGTGCGGCTAATCTATGGATGTTTACAGCTAACGGCCACTAGGGGACCTCCGAAATCTATGGGTTTTACAGGTAAAATTAACCACCTCTAACCCTACGGGCTCTAGGACCGGTCCGCGCCCGCCACCTTTAAGCGGCGGGCTCCAGCAGGAAAAGCTGGAGGCCGGAAAAGAGCGAGACAGGTAGCGCGCCAAAGTGAAAGTGGAACCGAGAGACAGAACGAGAGCAAGACAGACGGACATTACGAGAGCGAGACAGTTTGTGCAAAGGAAGTTTTCATGCACAAACCCTTCGCTCAGTGGGAGGCGCTGATGACTTGCGGCGATAAATCATTCACCCAAACTGGTCGCATGCGAAAAGCAACTTTCGCTCAAGTTTGCGAGTGGATCCTGACGGCGTGGAGGAGCGTCCAAACATCCACGATCACCAACGGGCTCCGAAAGGCTGGACTGCTTACATGCGGTAATTAAACATTTAAACACCTGCGGCTTATCAGGCCTATCCAGTGCGCCTTATAGTCCGAAAATGACGGTAGTTGATGGTGAATATGTGTACCCTAAATCTAAAGCGTTACCATACAAATATATATAACAAACATGTCTATGAAGTGCTTTGCTCAAAATACCAAATCATCATTGTAGCCTCAAACCCCTCTATTTCAGCTGTTACTTAAGTGCTGATTCTGGGTCAGTAGCTACGGGCAGAAACTCAGCTGCCGGGATTAAACGCCATATCCTGTTCCAAACCACATCAAGGATTCTCTCTGAAACATACGGAGCTCAAACTCGTTCTCTCTCTCAGGTTTCCCACAAGACGAGTTCCTCTTTACTTCCTGCTTCTTCACACACTCTCCAGTACAGGTTAGCTCTGAGTGCTAGCATGCTAATGTAAACAAAGACCATGTTACTTCTAGCACACGTCTCCTTGTTTCTGACAGCAACGTTTCCGATTGGCCCGGGGCGGTAAAGCCCGCCCACATTTGAGTAATGTCGTCATGACGCAGCAAATCTGGATCAGCTCCGATGTTCCCCCGTTTTTAGAGATGTGGGTACGGAGGAGAAGAGAGAGGGTTGTATTTTGTGACACTTTGTGAGTCTCCTGACACCGGGGACACACCGGGGGGGACACACCGGGGACACACCGGGGACACATATAGGACATAACAAAAACTGCATTTTAGATAGGAGAGCTTTAAAGCGCAGTTGACGGACCTCTGCATCCCTCTCTGTTTTCAAGAAGACCCGCCTGTTCCCGCACCGCATTTTACTGACTGTCCTTTTTTATATAACCATCTTTGATTCAGTATGCTCCTTCGATAACTTTTTATTTCAGCGTATTTTCTCCTCCTTGTGAAGCACCTAGAGATGACGTCGTTTTTAAAGTGTGCTATATGAATGAAACGCATTATTATTATTAGTTTAGAAACGAGTCGGGCCCAGATAAATGAACCTCTGGGTGATTACGAGATGTACCAAGTGGAGGTTTCCGAGTGGGAAAGCTGAGTTGACCCAGCGATGAAAAGATCTCATTCAGCTCCGAGTCCACGTAGACTTTATTTAAGCTCGACATACAGTGCGGCTTCACGGGCTAATCTTGGTTTTAATTTGCATCCAGAGAAAGGGAAATAAGGCAGATACTATCATGCTGGCAGGCTAATACAAACGGTCGAATGCAGCAGTTCTGCACTCGAGGTAACAGAAACCCAGGAAGGAAGGAAGGACCAGAGACACCAGGATGTGCAGGTTATTTTAACAGGGCTGCATATTTCACTGAAATGTTATCAAAATGGCGACGTGGACGAGAGCAAAGTTCAAATGCAAGGAAGCACAATATTTGGTCAAGGCGAAATACAAGTTAAAGCTCACCTATCGTGCTATTTGTAGGCAATAGCATGTCTATGAAGTGTTTTGCTCAAAACACCAAACAGATCGTTCTAGCCACGCCTCACATCCCTCTATTTCACTTCCTGTTTCCAAAGTGCTGATTTGGGGATAAAGCTTTAAAGAGGAGGGGTCTGAGCTCATGCGGGACCCGGCAGCTACCGTCTAAACTAAATGCTGCCGTGATGAAACTCCATATCATGGATCATCAAGGATCTGAAACAGTCTGGAGCTCAAAGGCTTTCTCTCTTGCCGGTTAGACCACGAGGTGAGTTCCTTTCTACTTCCTGCTTCTTCACACACATGCTCTCCAGCACAGGTTAGCTCTGAGTGTTAGCGATGCTAATGTAAACACCGACCATATTACGTCCAGAACAGTCGGGCTTTGTTTCTGATAGCAACGTTTCTGATTGGCCCGTGGGTCCACATTTCAGATGTTACGTCATATCGGAGGCACATCTGGATCAGCTCCGTTGTGCCCCGTTTTTAGAGATTTGGGTACGGAGGAAAAGAGAGAGGGTTTATTCTCTGACGCTGCGTGAGTTAGCCCGTTAGATAAGTGTAATGGCGCATTTCTACTGCAGCGCGTAGCACGGTTTAAGCGTGCCGTACCCAGCCTGTTTTTTAGTTGCGTTTCCACTCGGCTCCAGCTAACGGGTACTTTTTCACAGTTTTTCTGGCTCTCCAAAATCGAGGTTCTTTCCGGGCCAACAACCGGGCTGAGTCGGGCTGAGTATGCTAAACTAGAGAGAGAATCGCTGGCAAAGGGAGCTACAACTACAACAAGATGAACATATTTGACCGTGATTTAATTGTAACACACGTTTCAAAATGATGCCGAAGTAACAACACACTGATACCGGTTAGTAAGAACCATGAATTAATGCTTTGACGAGTCTGCAGACGGACGGCAGAGAAACACCTTTAAAATGCTTGTTTTCTGAATGGAGATCGGCTAAGCTAACGCAGTATATGCTCCGACCGTCCACACTCACAACAACGGCCTACAGACATAAATAAAGCAGCGACTGTATTCTCCATGACACAGGCAGTCTGTGGTTTGTACTTGTTTCACTTCTGTCTAGTTTCTGAACAGATCTGAGGAGCTGTGAGCTCTGAGGGCTAACAGCTAACGGCTGGTTTTGTGTTTCGCATTGAAGAGGACGTCACGGCTCCGCCTACACTGCGTTACTATAGTTACCGCCCCAGCTACTAAACTGTAATGGAGACGCAGCATAAAGTGAGCCTGGCTTAACCATACCGTACTAAGCCGAGCGAGGCCCTGCAGTGGAAAAGCGCCATAACTGATACCTTTGAGTTGCTTTTACATTGTCAAAGAACACAAACTCACGTTCACTTTAGTGTGATTTAATATATATATCGTGTTACCTGTGGTGAGAAAGCTCTGCTGCTTCCCCTGAAGCCTCGTTAGAGCGGACGCTTCTGGCCTGGCTGTTGGGAGAGCTTTTGTCCGAGGCTCTCCTCCTGGAGTCGGAGGATAAAGCGTCTGAAGGAGGAGAGCAGGAGCTCCCGTGATCTTCCACCAGAGTGCCATCGCTGTGGTCTGACGCTGCAGAGGAACAGAGGTTAGAGGGGGGGTTAAAGTACACACATCAGGTAGAAAGTACACGTATTTGGGTTCAACATGTGAGAAGTAGAAAGTACAGGTATTTGAGTTCAACATGTAAGAAGTAGAAAGTACAGGTATTTGAGTTCAACATGTGAGAAGTAGAAAGTACAGGTATTTGAGTTCAACATGTGAGAAGTAGAAAGTACAGGTATTTGTGTTCAACATGAGAGAAGTAGAAAGTGCAGGTATTTGAGTTCAACATATAAGAAGTAGAAAGTACAGGTATTTGAGTTCAACATGTAAGAAGTAGAAAGTACAGGTATTTGAGTTCAAAGAGTAAGAAGTAGAAAGTACAGGTATTTGTGTTCAACATGTGAGAAGTAGAAAGTACAGGTATTTGTGTTCAAAGAGTAAGAAGTAGAAAGTACAGGTATTTGTGTTCAACATGTAAGAAGTAGAAAGTACAGGTATTTGGGTTCAACATGTAAGAAGTAGAAAGTACAGGTATTTGAGTTCAACATGTAAGAAGTAGAAAGTACAGGTATTTGTGTTCAACATGTGAGAAGTAGAAAGTACAGGTATTTGTGTTCAACATGTAAGAAGTAGAAAGTACAGGTATTTGAGTTCAACATGTAAGAAGTAGAAAGTACAGGTATTTGTGTTCAACATGTGAGAAGTAGAAAGTACAGGTATTTGGGTTCAACATGTAAGATGTAGAAAGTACAGGTATTTGAGTTTAACATGTAAGAAGTAGAAAGTACAGGTATTTGGGTTCAACATGTAAGATGTAGAAAGTACAGGTATTTGAGTTCAACATGTAAGAAGTAGAAAGTACAGGTATTTGGGTTCAACATGTAAGAAGTAGAAAGTACAGGTATTTGAGTTCAACATGTAAGAAGTAGAAAGTACAGGTATTTGGGTTCAACATGTAAGAAGTAGAAAGTACAGGTATTTGAGTTCAACATGAGAGAAGTAGAAAGTACAGGTATTTGAGTTCAACATGTGAGAAGTAGAAAGTACAGGTATTTGGGTTCAACATGTAAGAAGTAGAAAGTACAGGTATTTGTGTTCAACATGTGAGAAGTCAAAGTAAAAAGTAGTAGTAGAGGTGGGAAGTAGTCGAGTAAAGTACCGATACCAGAAAGATGTACTTAAGTACAGTAACAAAGTATTTGTACTCCACTACTTCCCACCTCTGATTGTAACCATGTGTCCATATAGAGAGCATTTGATTGATTTCCTTTTATATGAAAAAAGAAGAATGATATAATCGCTCACCTATTCTTCTGGCAGAGTGTTTTGAGGAGGCAGGAGTTGATCCGGAGGAGGTATGAGGGGAGTGAATAGACGAGTGAAGAGACGAGTGAAAGGATGAATGCTGGGAACTGATGCCTCCTGTACTTTTGTCATACGGTGACCTCCTCATCAGCTCCTCAAAGTGACTGTTCACACTGACGGAGAGCAGAGAGAAAACACACGATCAGTATCCGTGACACAACACAAAAATATATATATCTATATATGTTTATTCACACAGACTTATGGAGCATCGTTTCATTATCACTGTTCTAGCAAAGGAATTCTCATGTTCATATTGATGTATTTTAATAAATGTTAACTTGGCCCTTTTGCCTGACAGAAAAAGTTTGAGAACCACTGCATGAGTGTGACGTGACTGCCATCTAGTGGTCACTTTACAAACTGCCTTCCACGCATCCATTTGTCTTACCTGCGTGAGTTGGAGCCTCTCTTTAACTGTGCGCTCGCTCCGCTGCTGTGCAATGACACAAAGTCGTCTTCATACACCGCTGCGTCTACAGGGCCGTTAGCAGAGGGAGGGGGGAGAGCAGAGGGGGGGTTCCTCTCACTCCCTGCAGCGAGAGAGGGAGACACAGCAGACAGAGGAGAAATATTAAGGATCGTATTGTCCAGAATCAGAATACCTTTATTCGTCCCAGACAAAGACAGCTTCATGTTGACTAAGAAGCATGCATACAAAACAGTTCTGAAGATTTAGCAGCCAGGTATATATTGTACAGTTATTAACGGCATATATATATATATATATATATATATATATATATTGCTCATCATTTGTATTTCACAGCAAGTTGTTGGTATGAACACAACAGTTTGATGCGAAGCTCTCTAAGTTACACATTTCCAGGTTGAGTTGAACACAAAAAGGATGTGGAACAAAAAAAAAAAAAAATATATATTTTTGTTCCACATCCACGATTACATTTTTTAATCAGATTAATCACAGCTTAAAAATTAATTAATCAGATTAATCACCTTTCGAACTATGTCCAAAATATGCCATTTCTTTATGTATATTGTTGGGAATGGAAAGATAAATGAAAGCAGGCGGATATATCCATTTAACACAGTATCTATGTTTATTATAACATTTTTCTGCATGTCAAAATGAAAGACAACCCACACACCTATCAATCATCAAACCGTGGGGTCATAATTCATTACGTGTTGATTTCTATCAACGGGGGAGTACTTCAGGAAAGTCGACAGAGGGGGGGGGCTAGTGGAGTACTTCGTGACCACAGAGTGTGAACGTTGTGCTCAGCTGTTTTAGCGCAGTTCTCCAGTGAAGGGGGGGGGGGGGGACAGACCGACGTTAACTGACTCTGTCGTCCGGTGATCTAACCGCCTTCTGGAAAAGCTTCACAAGTACGTCGGTACGCGCTTTGTGACACAAGTGACGGTACGCATTTCAGATTACGCACATAACCTGCGTACCAGTTATGTGCACCCCTGTACTACAGCAAAATTATTCTCCGTCGGGACTTCCTGCAACAACACCACACCGTTATCTTGATTCTGATTGGCCAGAAGACATTATCAAAGATGTTCTATTGAGAAGATATTCTCCAGACAAGTGGCTGAAATCAATCTGACTAACTGCTGTCTGTGCAATTCTCGGCGCGAGTTGGCAGACTTTATTTTGCTTACTTTAACATCATGTCTCATGGTGGGGCTAAGCCATTTCTTGGTATGGGTGCAGCCTACCCCAGCCATCCCCTGGCGCTGCCACTGGTGGGATGTATGGGGCGGGCCATTCTGCGCATGCGTTAAATATTTTAACGCGATTAATTCAAAAAATTAATTACCGCCGTTAACGCGATAATTTTGACAGCATTAATATACACACATCTTCACAGGTACAGGCAACAATAGAACTGGATAACATAGCAGGAGGCAGAGGAAAGGAAATGGATGTGCAGTATTAACAATATCTACATAGGCTAGAAGGAGGGGACTGGATTTTATTTACAAGTAAAGGTAAGACGATGCAATTTGTGTGTGTTTTACAGAATGCTGATATAAAATATAAAAACATACAAAGCCGAACCAACAGGCGGATTAAAGGTGGTTTTAAGAGCCTTTTGGGGTTGGTGTGTGTACATCTGGCTCTGACACTAGCCAGTACCTCCCAATCCATACACCTCAGTGGAAAGGTACTCGTATGTTTACTAATAGGGGTGGGGGAAATCATCGATACAGCAGGGTGTCGCGATGCTTTGCGATATAGTATCGATACACGGACGCCAAGTATCGATATTTTATTATATGTAACTATTCAGATTGCAAATCCAAATGAATGTTTTTGCTAACAATTGCTTTCTCAATCCACTAGATGGTGCTGAGCTTCTTCTTGTGCGGTCATGGCCATGGGTAAAGTCAGTGGGATTGGCAGGAAGATAGTCAAAACAAAGATGTAAATATATATATCGTATCGCAATACCATCGTGGCTTTCTTGTACATATCATATTCTATTTTTTATGTTGCATTATTGGAGGAGCTCAGGTCAGAAGAATGCCATTGCCATTTCTAAACTGCAGCTTTGTGCATATGACAATGAAACCGTTTGAATGTTGAAAACAGTATGGCATCATTACTAACCTGGAAGTCTGCCCTGAAGGTTCTTGGTGTAGATGTTGATGACGCTCAGAGGGCTGCCTTTGTTCAGCTCCTCCCAGGGTGCTTTGCTGCTGTCGTGCTGTGTGTAGCTGAGGGTTGCGCACCTGGCCGCCTCCCTCTGAAACTCCGACAGCCTGTGGTAGTCCTTCCTCTGCCCCGCGCAGTACTCCGCTGCCTCCAGACGCTCTTCTGCTGCTGCCGCTGCTCGGGGGAAACGACCGTGTGAGGAGATGGGGGGGTGAGGAGGACTTACATCATCCTCAGAGAAACTCCCCTCACTCAGCAGAGGACCCTCGCTGATGGACCCGGCACTGGAGTCAAGAGTCCCATTCTTATACTCTCCGTTATCCACTCTGTCCACTCGGTCCAAGCCGTTGACCAGCCTCTCCCTCTCATGTGTGTTGAGCCCTGTCTCGTCGGCAGGTGTGTGTGGATTGTTTGTAAAGGTGTGTGTACCCTTGCTGTCTTTCTGTCCCCTGAGTGCATGTAGATGTCCTGCTCCTGGTAGAGCCGTGCCGTTGTATGAACTTGTATGACCTGTGCCGGTCAGAATCCTCTGGATCCTCGACGCCACGTCATCGTTTTCGGCCCAGCTTCCAGCGTCAGGATCCCCCTGAGAGGGTCTTATAACATCCATGGGGGTTTCTAGATCTGAATCAGAAAGAGAGTTAGTACCAGGTGGGTTGACACGTACGAGGAATTTGACTTGGTGTCGTGTTGCATACATAAAAGTCAAACAAAAAAGTCAAACAAAAATGTAAGAACTATTTCACCCTGTTAGGCCCCAAGCCTGTTTTTCAGGTCTCAGGCTCGAAAATGACATTCCCAGAACAAATGACCATATCTTCTAAAAGGGTTACATTAATAATCTTTTCTCTCAAAGTAATGATAAACCTGTGAGTTGGATGTAGAGAAGTCAGAATCAATATAGATGTTTTTTATTTTAAAGAAAATTCAGATTGAACATAGTAAAAAACTGTAAATTATAGTGTCCGTCCAAAAAAGATGTTGTACTTATAGTGAAAACTACCCTTGGATGATGGGTTAGTAGACTAAAAGCTTTAGGAATCCAAAGTACAACATATAATAAGCACCCTGTATCAAGATTGATGCAAAACAAGTGATATTTGACCTTTTTAGACAGATTTAGGTTTAAAAAAAATCTCTTCTGGGTCATTTGGGTGGATTTTCATATCTCTGACCCCCCTTCTTCGATTTTGACATGCGACATCTCTTCCTGACCGTCAGAGCCAATAGAATTGAAGGGAAAACGTCCCGCACACACTCATGTTAAAAAAAAGGTGGCGTCTCTGCGCATGCTAGCTTGCAGCAGAGGGGAGAAATATCCCTGCTCTGATATCAAGCAACGCAAAAGCAGTTTTATAGTCCATAGGGACTTGGCTTGGTAACTGGAAGGTCACCAGTTCAAGTCCCGGCAAGACCAAGTGCTACCGAGGTGTCCCTGAGCAAGGCACCGTTCCCTACACTGCTCCCCGGGCGCCGTTCAAAATGGCAGCACAATTCTCCTAACACTAGGATGCAGAGAAACCATTTCCCCACCGGGATTAATAAAGTATATCAATCAATCAATCAAAAAAAGTATGTATTATGTTGTAATATTTTCTACAACATACTTTTTACCCAGGATGACCCTGTCTTGTAACAAAAACGAAAAAAACAATTGAAGTGGACCTATCATGCTATATTTGAAACATATATTGTAGGGCCATACTCATAAAACATGTCTGTGAAGTTCTTTTTCAAAATACCAAACTGATCCTGCATTTTAGCCATTCCTCATTTTGCTCTATTTGCTCTATTCCAGCCCTGTCTTCACAAGGGCTGATTCTGTGGCAAATGAGCTGCAGCTGACCACGCCCCCCGGCAAAGGAGGGGGGCGAGGCACGAGGGTCATGTTACCATGCTGTTACCATGCTGTTGCCATGCTGTTGCCATGCTGTTGCCATGCTGTTGCCATGCTGTTACCATGCTGTTACCATGCCACGGCAACCTCTCATTCCCCTGATAGGTGGAGAGTTGCCCATATAGGCGGAACTCCCCGTTTCTGACCAGAACAATTTCAAATCTGTATCAGATCCGTTGCAGCCCCGTTTTTAGAGATTTGGGTACGGAGGAACATAGAAGGGTTGTGTTTTCTGACACTTGGTGAGTTCCCTGGAACACCGGAGACACATATTCATGTATACAAGACGTACACAAGTGCATTTTTTATGATAGGTCCCCTTTAAAACAAAGTTTTTCAAAAAAGAAATGGAATGGAATCAAATGTGTGCAGTAATAAAAGGAACAGTACTGTAGTTGACGCCGTCCCCAGCGATCTTGCGCGCCTCGCTCTCGATGCGGTTGGAGAGGGAAGCCGCGGTGGCCTTCAGGGCTTCGATGCGGGACATCTTAGAGTTCGGCCTGATGGAGGGAGATGGTGTCGGACGCTGCTTCACCGCAGACTCCATCCGGAGCAGGTGGGACAGGAAATGGTCTCCATACGGAGCCATGGTGCTGCTGCTCAGGCGCTCAGGCTGCAGCAGAGAGGCGAGGCCAGCGTCCAGATCATTCCTGCAGGAGGGAGGGACGAGGGGCGAGGTCAGCAGAGGCACAAATACAACAACATGCAGGAAAAGTGTTTTTAACAAATGTAAAATAACTGGTTTTCTTTCAGGTATTGAGAGAGAGTAAAACCCAGTACTCAATGTTACATGTCACTTAGACGCTTTTATCCAAAGCGACTGACATACTCAGAAGAGAACTAAGGTCTGAGGTTGAGACGCATTGAAGAGACGGATCACGTTTTGTTCTACGACATTAAATCCATCAGCAGTGTCCTTCCCTCAATCAATCAACAACTTTATTAATCCCACAAGGGGCAATTAATAAAGTTTAATCAAGTTAAAAAACATTTTTTAACTTGATTATTTATTTATTTATTGTGATGCTACGGACTATATGGTGTAAATTGGAATGATCCACATCCAGGCTCCTGGGGGTATCCGTGTGCTTCCTGCCTGTGGACATAAACTGCTCATAACCAAATGCCCATTGCGGGATTAATAAAGTTGCTCATAGATTGATTGATTGATTGGTTGGTTGGTTGGTTGGTTGGTCGGTTGATTGGTTGGTTGATTGATTGGTTGATTGAGAACTTTGGGGAAATAATAATATTGTTTTCCATAATTTTTCCAGGGCCTGGAATCAGCATTTTGAATTCCCATGACTTTTCCAGGTTTTTAATGACCGCACGAACCCTGAAATACACGCATACAACGAGCATTATTACAAACCACCGGAGAGGTCATGTCTTTTTGTGCAGGGTTTGTTTGTCTAAAGCAGGGGTGCCCAATACGACCGGTCAATCGCAAGGGTAGTGTGGGTAGATCGCATGGCATTGAAAAAATACAACATTTAATTTCTTCTTCTTCTTTTTCAAAGTTAGCCTACATCCTTACTACGTACCGGTAAGCCTGTCTGACTTTATTTCATTGTGCCATACGGGTTCATGCAGTCATGAGGGGGCCTCACCTCCTCATCTGAAGCGCATATGCGGCACCAATATTATACGCTTATGCGGCGCAATTAATGTAAGCGGCTGTGGTCCTGGATCATAGGTCCTGGATGGATATCCTCGTGGATTCATCTTCCTATTATACACACATGCATTCCCAAACATCTGGACTACCTATGTTGCAAATGTATTATCTTTTCAATTTACACACGGCATCTATTGCACGTCTGTCCGTCCTGGGAGAGGGATCCCTCCTCTGTTGCTCTCCCTGAGGTTTCTCCCATTTTTCCCTTTAAACTGGGTTTTCTTTGGAAGTTTTTCCTTGTACGATGTGAGGGTCTAAGGACAGAGGGTGTCG
>JAMFTG010000582.1:32500-97500 GCA_023974075.1 Chaenocephalus aceratus
ATCGCTTGTATGTGTAAACGTACCTGGCAATTGACTTGACTCTGAGATGTAACTGTGATTTGCTTTTACCTATTTGTGCATAGCTTGTAGCGCCTTGTGTGTTCTTGCATGACTTCTTATTGTGTTGTCTGTGTTCTGACCTGCCACGGGACTACTGTGCAAAGTCACTAAATGCTATAATCTGTTACGCTTCATCCAACACCTACAAGGTCCCTTTCAAACACATCACATTAATAATAAATATAAAAAGCATTGAACATGTCTAATCGTCTCCATCTCACTGCTGATGTTCTGAAATAGTAACAAATAAATAGTCTAAATATAACATGTTAAGTTTCAAAATATCTACAGTGAGCTGGAAGAAAATGTTTGGACCTTGCTTATAACTCCGTAAGAATAACAACATGTGCGTGTCTAAATTCCTTCATTTTTAAACGAGTAGAAATCTATAAAAATCATTTCCTGTCCATCTCTGATCCTCATCTCAGAAAATCCTGTCTGCATCAACAAGTGACTGCAGCAGATTTATAATAAGAACAGCACAGCTAAAGACCCAGACTGACTGCTAAATGAGGCTTTGGGGGGGGGGAGACGGCTTGCCATGGCAACTGTAATCTGTGCCCCAAATTGAACATTTACAGGATCTAATCCAGACAGAGGTTTTTTTCTCAGATGATGGCTGCAGCGCGCCTCTGGAAATCAGGCCATGTCTCAGTGTGCAGCCGACCAGAGCAGCCAGTCCATCTCCATTCCTTACCGTCAGTGGTAACCAGTACAGATGCAGCTAACTGAGTGTGTGTGTGTGTGTGTGTGTGTGTGTGTGTGTGTGTGTGTGTGTGTGTGTGTGAGAGACTCCACTAGAGTCCAACCAAAAACTCTTTATGTATTGATATCGTGTGGCGGTCTAGCTGTGGGTCCCAGACATGAGCAGTCTCTATACGTCTGGAGATATTTCTTGTACTACATCAGTTGTTAACCGTTCAACTACCGTTTAAATGACCAGATTAAAAGTTATACAACTCTTCACATAGAAAGAAAGACAGAATACCTACGTTTTTTCAATGTATTTTGTTTGATTCGGTTTGACTGTTGTAAAGGCCTGTTTTCTTTGTTACCTGTGTGAAAACTGTTATTATATTTTGAGCAAACCCATTGCACGATATCATTCAAACCATCAAAGGAAGCCACGACGACATCTGCCAATTACATGGGTCTACTACAGGTACTACACTTAAAGGTGGGGGAGGTAATTCACCTCAGAAACACTTGTTATATTCCATGGAATGCTCTGAACATCCCGATAGCAATGAATATATTAAATGCTTTGACAATAAATACATAAAGTCATCTGTGGAAGCCGTGGCGCTGTAAAAAGCACGACCAATCATCTGAGCCGGCTAAAGTAACTGGATGGCCTACCTGCCTGTCAGCCTTCCATCGGGGCACAGACTGATCTCGTGC
Source organism: Chaenocephalus aceratus (assembly GCA_023974075.1). Taxonomy (NCBI): domain Eukaryota; kingdom Metazoa; phylum Chordata; class Actinopteri; order Perciformes; family Channichthyidae; genus Chaenocephalus; species Chaenocephalus aceratus. The sequence continues at coordinate 33,962 of JAMFTG010000582.1, forward strand.
CCTCATTGGTCATGTGCGCGTCCGTGTGTGTTGGAGGAGGGGCTCTGTGAGGAAGTCTGAAGGAAGGGCAGATTTCTTTCGGCTGCGTACTAGGGGTGCAACAACTAATCCACTTAATCGATGACCAAATTAGTTGCCAACTAATTCACTCGTCGATTCGTTGGTGACGTGTGTATTACGCGCAGTTAAGCTCCAACGTTATCGGTCTTTTTATCGGTACTGGAGACATTTAAAACGTATGTCATGTATTATTGCTACAAAAACATTATATCGCAGTCTTAGTGTCGCCAACTCGTTTCTAACATGCAATAATACTACAAAATGCGTCTATGATGTATTTTCGATCTTTCCAATCCAGGCGGGATCTCTCTCTCCCGTCTGTGTGCGAGGGGCCGTTTACACACACGCAGCTGCTACATGCAGCAACACGCGGCGGAGATGGCGGAGAGAAGTAAGCGCTCCGAGGTGGTTAAACTTTACCCGTCTCGATGCTCGTTACCAAAAGTGGAATTAGAGTTTAGCATGTCAGGGCGGCAACACGAGCAATGTGTCTAAACATTTATCAAAGTGCTCCACATCCAGACGGAGGAATGCACCGGGTTCCACCGTCTTTCTAGCAGCTCTGTAGCCCCGTCCACGAGGAACGTTTCCACGTCAGGTGTTCTGTATGCTAGCAGCAACACACGAGTTAACTCTATGATACAAGCATGGGTTAATGATGAGAGGAAACTGAGTTATTTCTTTTGTTAAAGTTTCAGCTATTCTGTTTCCAGTTCTGTCTTCAGATTATTTAGTACGATTTGTTAAAACATTGTTGTTTCTTTTGATGTGAAATATTATTTATTTAATTTAAATAAAAAGCTATGTTCATTTTGTTCACAATTTGTTTAGTTAATTTACCTTTATTTTTTTTAGAGTAGCCTACCGCTAAAGGACCGGATCGATAAGCAGTATGAAAGTAATAGTGCAGTTAAAACCTTAACGATCCGAATAATCGATTCATCGTTTCATTAATCGATTATCAAATTAGTCGTTTGTTGCAGCCCGACTGCGTACTTTCACATTCTAGCGCACTCGAGCTGGTTTCTCCGTTCCTTTAATGCAGAATCAACAAAACTGCACATATTTATTTTATAAAGTATTTTGTCATAGTATACTGCTCGTAGTTTGTTAGTATGTAACAAATAAGTGTTTATGTATGCACTACGGACACCAAGGAAAATGTGTCGTATGTGAAAACTTACTTGGCAATAAACCTGACTGATTAATTTGAGAGGCGACTGTTGGAAAGCAAGGAGAGAGGACAGAGGAAAGTGAAATGAGACGGAGACGTCTGAGCGAAGGGGGGTTGAAGGTAGACGAGTCATCCCCACGTTGGTTTGCATGCAGGCGTTTAAATAATGCAGAGAAGACTTTTTTGACACCGAGCTGACTCGTCAAACCGCAGCTGAAAGCTAATCAGCTTTTCTATTCGTGTCCCTTTCACTTTCCTTCTACCTTTGACACGTTGGTGAGAGCGAGTGAAGCCTTAAGAACTACTGGTGTGTGGACATCTGGAAGACTAGATGGTCGTGAACCAAACCATCATAACCAGTGACATTATTATCAACATGTACCTGAGAAGGAGACGGCTTGATGGATACCATAAAGTATTAGCTGGGTGTGCTGACATGGCAATATAGACATAGTGAGTGTAGTGGCGTGTACAGAGGGAGAGAGAAGAGAGAAGTGGTGGCGTGTACAGAGGGAGAGAGAGTGTAGTGGCGTGTACAGAGGGAGAGAGAGAGTGTAGTGGCGTGTACAGAGGGAAGAGAGAGTGTAGTGGCGTGTAAAGAGAGAGAGATAGAGTGGTGGCGTGTACAGAGGGGAGAGAGTGTGGTGGCGTGTACAGAGAGAGATTGTGGCGTGTACAGAGGAGAGATGGTGGCGTGTACAGAGGAGAGAAGTGTGGCGTGTACAGAGGAGAGAGAGTGTGTGGCGTGTACAGAGGGAGAGAGAGAGAGTGTCGTGTACAGAGGAGAGAGAGAGAGTGGTGGCGTGTACAGAGGGAGGAGAGAGAGGCGGTAGAGGAGAGAGAGAGTGGTGGCGTGTACAGAGGGAGAGAGAGAGTGTGGTGGCGTGTACAGAGGGAGAGAGAGAGTGTAGTGGCGTGTACAGAGGAGAGAGAGAGTGTGGTGGCGTGTACAGAGGGAGAGAGAGAGAGTGGTGGCGTGTACAGAGGAGAGAGAGAGTGTGGTGGCGTGTACAGAGGGAGAGAGAGAGAGTGGTGGCGTGTACAGAGGGAGAGAGAGAGAGTGGTGGCGTGTACAGAGGGAGAGAGAGAGTGTAGTGGCGTGTACAGAGAGGAGAGAGAGAGAGAGAGAGTAGTGGCGTGTACAGAGGGAGAGAGAGAGTGGTAGTGGCGTGTACAGAGGAGAGAGAGAGTGTAGTGGCGTGTACAGAGGGAGAGAGAGAGAGAGAGTGGTGGCGTGTACAGAGGGAGAGAGAGAGGTAGTGGCGTGTACAGAGAGGGAGAGAGAGAGAGTGGTGGCGTGTACAGAGGGAGAGAGAGAGAGAGTGGTGGCGTGTACAGAGGGAGAGAGAGAGTGTAGTGGCGTGTACAGAGAGGGAGAGAGAGAGAGTGGTGGCGTGTACAGAGGGAGAGAGAGAGTGTGGTGGCGTGTACAGAGGGAGAGAGAGAGAGTGGTGGCGTGTACAGAGGGAGAGAGAGAGAGTGGTGGCGTGTACAGAGGGAGAGAGAGAGTGAGAGAGAGAGTGTAGTGGCGTGTACAGAGGGAGAGAGAGAGTGTAGTGGCGTGTACAGAGGGAGAGAGAGAGAGAGAGTGTAGTGGCGTGTACAGAGGGGGAGAGAGAGTGAGAGAGAGAGAGTAGTGGCGTGTACAGAGGGGGAGAGAGAGTGAGAGAGAGAGAGTAGTGGCGTGTACAGAGGGAGAGAGAGAGTGAGAGAGAGAGTGTAGTGGCGTGTACAGAGGGAGAGAGAGAGTGTAGTGGCGTGTACAGAGGGAGAGAGAGAGAGTGTAGTGGCGTGTGCAGAGGGAGAGAGAGAGAGTGTAGTGGCGTGTGCAGAGGGAGAGAGAGAGTGTGTAGTGGCGTGTGCAGAGGGAGAGGGTAGTGGCGTGTAAACGGGGTCAGAGGTCGGTCTCCCACCTGCTCTGCTCAGTCTGTCGGCTGGCGGCTCCTCTTCACGGGGCCGCTTGGGAACCGGACCCAGAACCATGTTCACCAGCTTCTGGCCGTCCCTCCACGACGCAGGGCTGATCGCTGCAGAGAGACAACGTTATTATTATTTATTCTCAACAGTCGTTTGTATTTCCACATTTATATCTTTACCTTTTCCTGAGGGCTGTCAGTCGATTCACATATTTAATCGCATTTAATCGCAAATTAAATCACACATTTTGTATCTGTTCCAAATGTTCCTTAGAGGGATAGTTTTCAAGTTTTTAAAATATGCTTGTGTGTGTATGTGTATGTGTATGTGTGTGTGTGTGTGTGTGTGTATGTGTGTGTGTGTATGTGTGTGTGTGTGTGTGTGTGTGTGTGTGTGTGTGTGTGTGTGTGTGTGTGTGTGTGTGTGTGTGTGTGTGTGTGTGATGGATCGTTGGAGCTATGTGCAACTCAAGGCATGTGCTCGAACGGGAGCTGCCTGGACGCTGCAATCATGTTGCGCACTATCCTTGCTGAGTGTGCTGACTTCTCCTCCAACGTCCCGCTGTCTGCATCAAGTCAAGCGCTCGGCGAAATGTCGCTCCTCTGTTTTCATTGAAACAGCTCCTTATATCCGTTAGCGCTGCTAGCTAGCACCAGATGCTAACAACAACATTACACGTAAGGTCTCTCGCTCACGCCACACACACACACCCTCCCGGTCCTCCCGGTGCCTGCCGGTGAGCGTGGAAGCCTGGCCTACCAAGGCCTAACTATACCGAGCGAGGCCTGCAGTGGAAATGCGCCGATGCTGCTGCGGAAGAGCGTTGCCATTCACTACAGTCCATGTTGACCTCATGGCTGCACGTGAAGGCTCGTGGATGCAGACATGCCGCCACCAGCAGCACAGACTCACTTCAACACATTCAACAGGGATCAGAGAGAAGACACCGTTTGGTAAACAAGGGGCGCTGCTTTAGTGAGACTAATCTAAATGGCCACTTGATCTAAACCCAGTGATGTGAAAAACATGAAGACCGTGTACTTTTTCAGAAGGTTATGAAACAAAAAGGACTTGTCTTTGCAGTTCGCCGAAATCCCCTCCAGTGCATTTTCCTCTGTAGACTATCTGGCAGACAAATGTGCTTTTTTATACACACTGCTATCCCTGCTGATCTCTCTCTCTGTGTGTGTGTGTGTGTGTGTGTGTGTGTGTGTGTGTGTGTGTGTGTGTGTGTGTGTGTGTGTGTGTGTGTGTGTGTGTGTGTGTGTGTGTGTGTGTGTGTGTGTGTGTGTGTGTGTGTGTGTGTGTGTGTGTGTGGTCTAGCATTACTATACTTGTGGGACCTAAATCCATTTATGCAGTAACGTGTGGGGACTCGCCTCCCTTGTGGGGACAAAATGGAGGTCCCATGAGGGGAATCATTAATTTTAGGGTGAAGACTTGGTTATGGTTAGGCATGTGTTGGTTATGGTTAAGGTTAGGATAAGTCTCCAGGAAATGCATGTAAGTCAATGTAATGTCCCCTGAAGTGATGTATACATGGTACGTGTGTGTGTGTGTGTGTGTGTGTGTGTGTGTGTGTGTGTGTGTGTGTGTGTGTGTGTGTGTGTGTGTCATATGTGTGGAGCTGCTTAAGAGCATAGAAAACCTTTAATATCAAATGTCTCTCTACATGGACGGATCCCACAGGCCACGAGACCGTAAAACACCTGAACGTTCATCTGTCTGCAACTTATATCAATATTCCAATTACTTGTATATAGAATATTCTGCACTGTTTCTATTTTTATTTTATTGCACTATTTGATCCGTTTGATTGTGTTGCTCTGTTGGAGCGACCTCAGCTGTTCACGGTCATATCTGCACCGTATCTATGAACACATGGCAATAAAAGCCTTGAATCCAGAGCCATCACCCCGAGAGGTCCCTGCTCACCAAGCAGCTGTTTGTGCGGCAGACTGAACCCGCACACAGACTGCAGTTATTTATAGGAACCAGCCAGACGTCAGGGACCAGTGCGAGGTGGAAGAAACCCAAAGCAGAAACCAGGAGTGAGAGAAAGCTCCGGCAGAGAAGAGATGTCCATCTGCACTCAGCTTTGACGCGATCCACAACTCATCTGAATGTTTCTGTTTTATACCAAAACACATTTAGTTAAATCTGAATAATACAGTTTGTTGCCGTGGATATCTCTGCAGCGCAACAATGTTGGAAACGGTATTTTAACATATATACACTTTAGGAAATATTGCGCTCCTGCAAAAAGAGAGCTCGTTAGCTTAGCTTGTGTTAGCCGGAACTCTCCGCTCCACAGCTTCTCTTGGATAACTGGACTTAAACTCCCATTGTACATTTTAAATTGAGTATGGAATAATCCATGCCTTACACAATTAATGTATATAAATATATACATTAATTATTTTATTACTGCACATTTGTATTTCAACATGTATATTCTCTACTTTTTTAAATGCCGTTTGTTTCATGTTGGATTGTTTATTTCTAGTCTTTTAATTTCTCTAATGTTCAACGCCTGGTGTTTTTATGCTGCTGCAAACATGGGATCAATAAAGTACTTCTTATCTTGTCATGTGTCCATGTGGGAGCATCTTTGTAAATATGTGTGTGTGTGTGTGTGTGTGTGTCAGCTGTGCAGAGTAACAGCAATATGTGGCTGTGACTTTACCATGTGTGTGTTACACTAACTGCAAGTGACACAAACTGAACATTTCTTCAGGGGATAAGAGTCTACACACACACACACACACACACACACACACACACACACACACACACACACACACACACACACACACACACACACACACACACACACACACACACACACACACACACACACACACACACACACACACACACACACACACACACACACACACACACACACACACACACACACACACACACACACACACACACACACACACACACACACACACACACACACACACACACACACACACACACACACACACACACACACACACACACACACACACACACACACACACACACACACACACACACACACACACACACACACACAATGACTATTGTTTACAACAGAAATGGAAAATTAATACTTCCAGACAATAATTTAAGTACATTTGCTCAAGTAATATATTTGATTTGATTTATGTTGAATGTGTGAAACAATTATACAAAAATGTAAAATGAGAATTATTATACAATACAAAATTAAGCAATGTCAAATTGATATACATGATTATTAAAATTGTACTGGATCATCTCGACTTTGTCCCTAAGCATCGACCTGGGATCACTTCCTGCTCGATGGTTCCACTTAGTAAACGTCCTTATTGTCACAGACCTGAGGAGTACAGTACCTGGTTTGGCGGTTGTTTCAGAGGAAGGGGCCGCTCTGTGGACCTTCCTCACGGGTTTGGGGGGCCTCCGCTCTCTGGATCTGTCTGCTCTCTGTTCCTTCTGATGCTGCTGTCTGGACCTGGTGCTCTCTGGACACACAAGCAGACAATAAGCAACACAAACTGACAGATATTTCTTTATTCAACTAAAGAAAGTTGCTGATGAGTTTTAGCTATCCGGCAAACGGTAAGACTGTCACTGACTGCACATTCTAGATGTTAAGTAAACAAATACAACTTAGAAAAACAAGCCCTGAGCCAAGGTACGGTATCTGATGAAATAACCCAAAAGTAGAGAGGCACTGATCATATCCGTTTTCGTCATGTCTGATTGAAACAGAAGTGGCGCATTATGGCAGCACAGCAGTGTGGAAGTTGAGAGCGAGGGAAAAATACATTAAGCTTATTATCTGTAACACTTAAGGCACCTTAAAAACAAGGTTCTAATAGGACTCATGACTTGGTGGGGTTTTGGAGAAAATGGAAGTTATTTAAAAGTGAATGTTTAATAATTAAGATACAGTTTTATTTTCCACGTAAGAAAGTGTTTAATTTAGTGCTGTCAAAATGATCGCGTTAACGGCGGTAATTACTTTTTTGAATTAATTGCGTTAAAATATTTAACACATTTAACGCATGCGCAGAATGGCCCGCCCCATACGTGCCACCAGTGGCAGCGCCAGGGTATGGCTGGGGTAGGCTACACCCATACCAAGAAATGGCTTAGCCCCACCATGAGACATGATGTTAAAGTAAGCAAAATAAAGTCTGCCAACTCGCGGAGTAAATTGCACAGACAGCAGTTAGTAAGATTGATTTCAGTAGCCACGGTTTTGAAAACTTTTGTCACGTAGTGATCGTCTTCTCAATAGAACATCTTTGATAATGTCTTCTGGCCAATCAGAATCCAGATAACGGCGTGGTGTTGTTGCAGGAAGTCCGGACGGAGAATACTTTTGCTGGTGCACATAACTGGTACGCAGGTTATGGCGTAATCTGAAATGCGTACCGTCACTTGTGTCACAAAGCGCATTTGCGTACCGACGTACTTGTGAAGCTTTTCCAGAAGGCGGTTCGATCCCCGGACGACAGAGTCGGTCTCCGTGTGCACAGACAGGGCTGCTGTTAACGTCGGTCTGTACAACGGAACTGTGCCAAAACTACGCCGACCGGCTGCGGAGGGAGACTCCCCCCCCTTCACTGGAGAACTGCGCTAAAACAGCTGATCACAACGTTCACACTCTGTGGTCACGAAGTACTCCACTAGCCCCCCCCCCCCCCCCCGTCGACTTTCCTGAAGTACTCCCCGTTGATAGAAATCAACACGTAATGAATGAAGACCCCACGGTTTGATGATTGATAGGTGTGTGGGCTGTCTTTCATTTTGACACACAGAAAAATGTTATAATAAACATAGATACTGTGTTAAATAGATATATCCGCCTGCTTTCGTTTATCTTTCCATTCCCAACAATAAACATAAAGAAATGGCATATTTTGGACATAGTTCGAATGGTGATTAATCTGATTGATTAATTTTTAAGCTGTGATTAATCTGATTAAAAAATGTAATCGTTTGACAGCCCTAATTTAATTACATTGCACTGAATGAGAATTGGAACAAGCTCAATGTGGAACATGCAGCTCAGACTTAAATAACAAAAAATCAATCGGTGCATCTCTACCGGAAACTTTGAATAAACATCGTGGAAAACAGCTGATCCAATCTCTCTAGACCTCGATCTATAACTCCATGCCATGCATTCAGTGCAATCAATAGTTTGCTAATGCATTGTTGCAGTCAGCTCAATATACTCCAGGCCATAGGGTCCAAAACAAACTGGATCAAAGCCTGGAAACATACAAGAACCAGATCAGAGCAGGGTTACCGATCGCTGTAGCTTTCCACATAAAACTCATTTCAAGATCCCCGCTCTAAGCCCGGGTGAAACATCATAAACCGGGTTGCTGCCGGTTTCATCACCGACTCAAATGTTAGACTTTTAAGACCACTTTGAATAGAATTTAAGACCCATTTCACGGCAAGAAAGTATGAAGGAAAATTGCTATGAAAGAAGAAATACGTAGTAAATGTATTCATGTTCAACATAAGAACAATGACTGAACATAACCGTACACAGAACTGTGTGTGTGTGTGTGTGTGTGTGTGTGTGTGTGTGTGTGTGTGTGTGTGTGTGTGTGTGTGTGTGTGTGTGTGTGTGTGTGTGTGTGTGTGTGTGTGTGTGTGTGTGTGTGTGTGTGTGTGTGTGTGTAGAGCTATATTCAGAGCTCTGCTGTCTTCATGCTGTTGTATTTAGAGTCAGAATTATTTGTAAGTAGATTTGAAGATACCCGAGTTTCTGACTGCCGCTAGCTGGAGCTTGGTTGCTAGGTTACTAGCTGGGCTGCTCAATTAATCGTATTTTAAAATCGCGATTACGATGATGGCTTGCAACGATTACGAAAACAACGTAATCGAAATAAAACGATTATTTTCTTATTATTAAAGTTCAAGGTAATCAACTGTTAAAAACAGACTGTTCAAATTAGTTTTTTTCAAAGTCAATGAATAATCGCAATTACAATTATTGACCCAAATAATCGAGATTATGATTTTTGCCATAATCGAGCAGCCCTAGTTACGAGCTGGGTGTTCTCCGATAAGGGAACGGGGGAAACAAAGTTAGTGATTACTGGTTCCGTGTTGATTTATTTCAATACAGATTGTTGGGGAACTGAAAGGCTCTCACCGTACCGGTTACTTTGCAGCCCGGACATTTCCCCAAAACACATTTAGACGCGATCGAAACACAGAAGTACCTTTCACATCCTATCATCATTTTTTAAAATCATATTTAAGTCCTTTCTAAGGCTTTAAATTCTGATTATCAAATGTAAGACTTTTTAAGACCCCGCGGAGCCCTGATAGACGAGTCCATGTTTTGAAGTGACACCCTGACCATATCTGAACATGTGAATGATTGTAATGAAAATAAAGTGTGTGTGTGTGTGTGTGTGTGTGTGTGTGTGTGTGTGTGTGTGTGTGTGTCCCGAGCTCACCAGCAAACTGTCGGGACAGGTCTCTGTATATCTCTCTGCTGAGGTTATGGAACTCCGCCTCCTTCCAGACTTTCCCATCAGGAGTCTGGATCTTCGTCTCAGTGCTGTTGAAGCCTGGAAGAAAAGGCATTGAAGGTCACCTATTATGCAAAATCCACTTCTCCATGTCTCTTCTACATCAACATGTGTCCCCTCTTCTCCGTGTCTCTTCTACATCAACATGTGTCCCCTCTTCTTCATGTCTCTTCTACATCAACATGTGTCCCCTCTTCTCCATGTCTCTTCTACATCAACATGTGTCCCCTCTTCTTCATGTCTCTTCTACATCAACATGTGTCCCCTCTTCTTCATGTCTCTTCTACATCAACATGTGTCCCCTCTTCTTCATGTCTCTTCTACATCAACATGTGTCCCCTCTTCTTCATGTCTCTTCTACATCAACATGTGTCCCCTCTTCTCCATGTCTCTTCTTCATCAACATGTGTCCCCTCTTCTTCATGTCTCTTCTACATCAACATGTGTCCCCTCTTCTTCATGTCTCTTCTTCATCAACATGTGTCCCCTCTTCTTCATGTCTCTTCTACATCAACATGTGTCCCCTCTTCTTCATGTCTCTTCTACATCAACATGTGTCCCCTCTGTGGAAAGAGACTCTGAAAGTTTCAGGAACAAAGATTTTCTCTCTTTTTGATCCATTTCTATAAAAACCTGTCTGAAAATGAGCTGATCAGAATTTGGCCACTTTATGATGTCATAACGATGTGTTGTCTTGTGTAACCATTAGCCAATCAGCAACAAGGTACCCCCCCCCCTTATCACCTGAATCTCCTCTAGAGCACATTGAGTTCTTTGTAACCAAATGTCTCTCAGAGAAGTCACAGACAGAGAATCAGCACTTTGGAAACAGGGCTGAAACAGAGGGGATTATGGGTAATGCCGCAATGATCTGTTTGGTGTTTCAGCCAAAATTGGACCTGTAATATCTTGACGAAAAACAGTACAATAGGAGACCTTTAAATATGTAAGCTGTGGATGTGACACAGCTGCAAGTACCTTTGTATATCGGAGCCGGTGGAGCAGCTGCTACTTTCCGTATTATCTTGTGCATGTTGCCGGTGGCGGCGTTGTTGCCGTTGCCGGCGTTGTTGCCGTTGCCGGCGTTGTTGCCGGTGCCGGCGTTGTTGCTCCCCACAGTTTCTACGTCCGGCTGCTCCAGGTTGACCAGCAGCTTCTCTCTCTCTGCCGCCTCCTCCAGATGTTGCCTCTGCCTCCGGATGCGCTCTTTGAGCTTCTCCAGCTTGTCGTCAGGCTGGTGCCGCCGGAGGTTCTCCAGCCGCTGAGAGGCTGATCCTGGGCTCGACGAGGGGGTGTTCTCCTCTCTGTGTGCGGATCCTGGAGCTGAACTCGGGCTCGACTCCTGTCCCTCCACGCCTGGTTGTGCTTCGGGAGTGTTGTCCTGCTCCCAGGCAGACACCCTGACCCCCGCGGTCCTCATGGAGTCCGGGGCAGGCTGTTCGTAGAGGAACCAGAATCACTTTATTAGTCCCACAGAGGGGACATTTACATTGTTACAGCAAGAACAGAGCTCATTGTTACCTAAGAATATTAAAGATAAAACAACTACGTGTGTTATTTACGTTCTCAGTGTTATTATTGATTTGATTTCTATACGTTTTGTTTTTCATATTCTCATAAGGATTGTTTGGGATTTAATGGTGGGTCTTTTTTGTCCCGGTGAGGTGGTGTTCTTGAAGTATCTTTGTAATTACATTTTTTTATCATTTCATATTCCAGCTATTCCTCAAAAAACATGTTTTGGATATCACGCCATTCACATTTTAAATTTACATTTTAAGAAATTGTAGTTTTTGCATTTCTACCCCAAGCTTCCATAAGTGGGTCAAATATGACCCGCATGCATTTCTTATGGGAACCTTTGATTCTTATCACCTGTTGCTGTCAGGAATACATTCACTGTGGGACACACAGACGACATCACAAGTGACACCTCTCAGGAATATTATTTTACACAGCAAGATCTGATACCTGTCAGTATAATAATAATAATAATAATAATAATAATAATAATAATAATACATTATATTTGTATATGGCTTTTCAAGGACTCAACATCGCTTTACAATGTAAGGGAAGGTTAGGGTGGGGGGTATCGGACTATCAAACTTGATCAAACGGCATGGATCGATGGGGGGGGGGGGGGGGCTATGAGTAGACGAGAGGAGACGAGATGAGTTTTGAAAAAGGACTGGAATACTGTGAGGGTCTCAGAATAGCGGAGATCTTTGCATCGATATGTTCAAAATGTTTTTTTTCCAAAATGTAAAAAAAAATTCAAAAATTATAATAAGTGACAAATTAAATATAAAATATTTCTAGTGTGAACCAAAATATAATACTAAATATTATACAAGTGATTTTTCTTAACCAAAATGGCATAAAAACACATTCAAATACGGGTCCTTTTTGACCCACTTATGGAAGAGTGTAGGGTCCAGTCACTCGGGCATCTAAGGGTTAAAGAAACTGTTCATCTAAATTGAAGTACTATTAGATGTAACGGGGAATGTGAGAAAATAACTAATAAAGAATAAGTAAAAAAAAAAAGATTAAAAAAATTATAGAAATTACACAATTTACAAAATACACATTCTGTAACAGTTCTGAGGATTTAGCAGCCAGGTATATATATAGCACAGTTATTGACGGCATATATTTATTTTACTTTAGGGGTGTTGTCCTGCTCCCACGCTGAGACCCTGGCGGTCCTCATGGAGTCGAGGGCTGAGCGGTCGTTGAGGAATCGGACCTCCGTGCCCTCCAGAGCCGAGGAGCGAGTGCTGTCCTGGTCCCGGTCCGTCTGAGAGTCCCTGGTGTCTCTGTGGTAAACCATCTGGCTCAGCAGGGGGTCTGAGGGGGGATTGGAGGAGGAGGACTGAAGGCTGAAGGCCTCCAGCTGAGAGGGGGGGTTTGGTGGAGGGGTGGCCTCTCTGGAAACAAACCAGATTACACAGGGGATCAGGAAGGGGATCAAGACTTAGTGAGCGTACAGAAGAGCTCATGTATGGGGGGTCGGAGAGGAAGGAAGGACACATTCACTCAATATGTGGCTTTCATTCAACGATGAAACCTTTTAGAAATGTAGAACCAGAATGATTATAATAAAATGTGGATTTTAATTCTGTCACACTGCCGTCGCCAACGGGCACGAAGCAGAAAAGATTACTGATGAAGTCAAACAAAAAATATATCATCCACTGTTCTGATTATAACGATATTAAAACAATGAGGGTTAAGACGTGTATAACTAATATACATTTTCCACCATTTTCTACGCAGAAGAAACAACATTTTTCCATTTACAACATGTTGCTTTTATAAACGCATTAAGTAAAACCAAGCAGCAGATCGAGTGTGTGTGTGTCGAGCCGTGTTTCTGGACATCTGGTGGAAGTTAGTCTCACATTCACCTGCCTTTAGCTCCGCCCCTAAGCCTTTATCAACTCTTGAGGATGTATTCACATTGAGATCCAGTAAATCTGTTACCCTGAGACCAAAGTGCAGAAGGAACAGGGTCGTTGCTAACCACTGAGCTACTGAAGTGTCTGAGCCTTTCAGCCGCAGACACCGAGGAGATGTCAGGAACACACGGCGTCTGGAGGGAAATGTTTAACAGCATTTAAGGACTGAGTGGAAGCGCTCTCTTTGAACTATGAAAATATATGAAACTTTGCTTCATGCCACATCGGAGCTCCCTGACAACTACCCAGGGGCACGTAGGACGATGCTCTGACGCCATCACCCTCGCACATTTGTGATATATATGTTAAGACAATTCTCGTTGTTAATATAGACTATATTTAGGGTCGATGTGTGTTGAATTTGGGTTTCTTTGGCCGAGTGAACGTGTGTCTTCCTTGGAGGAGGAGCAGCAGGTGGGTGTCGGCGACGTGCAGTCAGGGGAAGCACGGCTTGGCCATCGGGAGAGTCGGGACTTAAACGCCACCCCCCCCCCCACGTTGACAATTCTCGAGCGTCGAACTCGCCCAGCATCACTCGGAGGTCAGCAGTAATGTTATATGAACCGGGTAGGGGCGGTGAAGTTGCGCGGAAATGCGCGATTGAGACCTGCTGTCTGCGTCCCAGCGTCCTTGTGGCTAGCACTGAGCATCCCCATAACGATGTTTAACAACCGGCGTAAACGGAGCTTCGCGCGATGTCCTGTTCCGATGACGTCAGACACAACGGGATGCCATCAATAAACTCCACAGAATCACACGACACACCTACGCCATGACTACATTCAGGCAGACTGTGGAACACAACCTCTCTGGACCATTTACATACTTACTGACAACAAGCTGCAAAATGTAACACCTTGGAAAATGCCTTTTAATACTTTTTAAGACCCCGCGGACCCCCCGTCATTATGTGTTATAATGATTATATAATCATATGCGCGGGCCGCTTATGTCTGTTGATCTCCAGATTAACAGCAGCATGAGAATAACCTGCCGGTGCTCCATGGCCGATGCTCCGGTAGAAATTGCCAGATTTGCGTTCTTACCCCCTGAATGTCTGACCAATGGGTGAACAGCATTTCCGAGCACATGACTTGTGTTTAAAGTTTATAGTCCGTTTGCCCGTGTGAACGCAAACCGAACCTTCTGAAAAATGAAACGATGCAACGAATAGTCGTCTGGTGCGCAGCAGAGAGCGGACTGGTAGGTGTGAATGCGACCTCGGGCCGTTTGCAGAGTGCGTCTGAAGCAGAGTGCGTACCTGTAGGAGGCCAGCGGCTCCCTGAACTCCACGCTGTTGTTCCTCCGCACGTTGCTGTCCTGCGTGGCGTTCCTCAGCGGGCTGCGAGAGCTGCTCTTCTCCGGACTCTGCTGACTCCGCCCCTGACGCTTAGAAGACCCCGCGGTGACGTCAGCATGTTGTCCATCTGGGAGAGACGGCCATGTTTGACAAGGGTATTATTCAGAATCAGGATGTCTTACTTCGTCCCACAGAGGGGACATTGAGAGGAAAAGTGAAGAGCCAAAAATAGCGTTATATTAATTAATTAACATATTATACTTTAAACATATATTCCTGCTGCTATACACTGTATATTGTTTACATTTGATTTTTCCTTTAAATGTTTAATTGTTCACACTTTTCCACTTTTTAAGTATTAGTATTTTAATGTTGGTGCTGAAACAAAATAATTTTCCAGTTTAGGATTAATAAAGTATCTATATATTAAAGATATAATTTAAAATGTACATAAATACATATCCAGGTGGACTACAAGCAGCCTTAACAGTATTTCTTTCTTTAAATAGGTGTAGCATGTATTAAGTACCGTACTTTTCGGACTATAGAGCGCACCTGCATATCAGCCGCAGCAGCTAAATTGTCCGTCTGTCTTGCTCTCGTTCTGTCTCTCGGTTCCACTTTCACTTTGGCGCGCTACCTGTCTCGCTCTTTTCCGGCCTCCAGCTTTTCCTGCTGGAGCCCGCCGCTTAAAGGTGGCGGGCGCGGACCGGTCCTAGAGCCCGTAGTGTTAAAGGTGGTTAATTTTACCTGTAAAACCCATAGATTTAGGAGGTCCCCTAGTGGCCGTTAGCTGTACAAAGAAAATGGGGGGAAAAGTCGCGGCTTATAGTCCGAAAAGTACGGTATTAGTATTTTAATGTTGGTGCTGAAACAAAAATAATTTCCCAGTTTAGGATTAATAAAGTATCCATCTATTAAAGATAGAATTTAAAATGTACAGAAATACGTATCCAGGTGGACTACAAGCAGCCGTAACGGTATTTCTTTCTTTTTTTATATAGAGTGCTCAGTAATTTAGAGTTAGAATTTATTACAGTAGTTGAATTGTCTAACTACGAGATAACAGCCAGCAAAGTGTGTGTGTATATATATACACACACACTTTGCTGGCTGTTATCTCGTAGTTAGACAATTCTATTGCACATAAGTGATATTGCACAACAGAGGTGCTGTAACGGAGCAGGAAGCAGCACCGGGGGAAATGTAGAATTTGATCATAAAGACGTTTGGAAATGACCGACCTCTGCGGCGCACCGCCCTGGAGGACTTCTTCTTGGGGTCCATGACCGAGTCCAGGACAACACCTGAACCTGGAGCGGCTTCCAGGCGGTTTTCTATATGCCGCAACTAAAGAGGGAGAACACACATGTGAGCCTTACATGGCGGTGAAATAGAGTCATCCTCATCACCGCTTGATATTCCTCTGCCTGTATACTTACAGCAGCTTTGGACTGAGATAAACTCTTCCATGCGGTCGTCAGCTCTGAAGGCGAGGAAGAGAACGCATGATTTACTAAGTGCCATAAACCCGATGCCATAAAAGAAGTGTGTTGGTAAATTGTTCGAACAATCCCTTTTATTGTAACTCATTCCTGAGACATGTTTACATACAGACCTGGGCCAATAGTGTGATCAGTCAGCTGCTGAGCAGACGCCTCCGGCCGCCTGCTGCTCCTCATCGCTCTCATTCACCTGGAGGCAAGTTTAGAGGGAGGCGGAGAGTCAAAGCCACACAGAAGTATGAAAGTATATACTGCTGTTTTCCTATATTGCATACTTTACACACAGACTGAACACGAAGGCAGTTGCATTTCAGTTATCAGGCAACCAGTAGTAATAGAACCTTTTTTATCCAGGAAAATCAATTAAGAACAAATTCTTATTTACAATGATGACCTGACAGGAGGCAAAGGCTTCCTGAGGGGATGGGGTTTGGGAGGAAATAAAAAGACAGACTCCGGGCACTACAGAACCCAGGAGACAACACAAACACACAGAGCAAAGATGACAGGCATAGCAGTTAAACATATATAAACTCTAAAACAATATTGCTGTGGTTCAATCAGTCATTAAAATCAGCATCAGGCAAAGCAGCTACATGTGTGCCAGGGTGTCAATAATAGTGACATTGAAGGTGCGGGGGGAGACAAAGGTTTTAATTTTTAATGTTTTTTTAACCAAAGGAATAACACACACTAACCAAGAGCATACAGCACTTTAAAGAAAGACAATTACCGTGACGAGAACCAGCTTTAAAGACGACGGTGTAAAAGCAGAGATGTGAAGAAGAACAGCATGTTTCCATTATAAACACATTCTTCGGACAGCATGTTGACAGCAGACGAATGTCACCCTGTTGTTTAAAACCGGTTCCACAACAGCACATTCCTGGAGGAAGGTAAGCCGGACTGAAGGCATGTGATGTTTACCTAAAACAACCGAGCTGCGCCTGTTCCTCTAACGCTGCTTGAGACCAACAATATGTGTGCTGTACATAAAGTAAAGCCCCCGAGGAAAAGGTGGTATTTAGATGACATTTGATCGACCATTAAGCGAGACTGCAGGAGTTACTTAGTGTTGGGAGAACACTGGATGTCCTCTCCCAACATGAGAGTAGCATGCTAACAAAGGTATCAACTGTAGCTGTGAACATGACAGGATGTGTGATGACTAGGGATGCACGATATTAGGAATTATGACGTCATCCCGATAAACCGATAACAGTATTAATAGCCCCGATAATATACAATATATTTTTTGGGTAAAAAAAAAGAAAAAATACTGTGGTGTTAGTGGTTTAGGAAGAGGGGAGTTCTTCACAAATCCAGCGCTCCCTAATACTTCGAACCTGATCAGTCACCTGAAACATCGCCATCGCTACGATGGTGTGTTAAAAGCGTACGAAGACAATAATACAATACAGTGTGTTGTGTGTGTGTGTGTGTGTGTGGTGTGTGTGTGTGTGTGTGTGTGTGCCTGCGCACGCGCGTTGGAGCTATGTGCAACTCAAGGCATATGCTCGAACCGGAGCTGCCTGGACGCTGCAATCATGTTGCTGAGTGTGCCGACTTCTCCTCCAATGTCCCGCTGTCTGCTTCCTGCATCAAGTCAAGTGCTCGGCGCAGTTTGTGTGGATAGAGCGCTCCTCTGTTTTCATTTAAACAGCTCCTTATATCCGTTAGCGCAGCTAGCTAGCACCAGATGCTAACAACAACAATGCACGTAAGGTCTCTCTCTCGCTCGGGCCACACACACACACACACACACACACACACACACACACACACACACACACACACACACACACACACACACACACACACACACACACACACACACACACACACACAACACACACACACACACACACACACACACACACACACACACACACACACACACACACACACACACACACACACACACACACACACACACACACACACACACACACACACACACACACACACACACACACACACACACACACACACACACACACACACACACACACACACACACACACACACACACACACACACACACACACACACACACACACACACACACACACACGGTTCTCCCGGTGGCCAGTCGGTGCCTGCCGGTGAGCGTGGAAGTGTGGTCTGCCACAAGCGGGCGGCAGGAGCGGGGCTGTCAGCATCAGCTTGTTGATGGTATTTTAAACTCGATGCGCTCTGAAGCTACGGGGCGGGCCGAGGAAAAAAAATACACATGCGTTAATCGCAATGACCTAGAAGAGCATCAGGACTGTTTGAGGCAGGTGATAGCTATGTGATGAACATGATGACTCAGCCTCTATGGAGAGAGACATCAAGCATGCTCATTTCTGACGTGGAGCTAATCTGAAGTAAACATTGAATACTGCTTTCTGTTCCTCCATCTTGTGACTGTGTGACTCCCTCTCTTGATATCAGCATGTGAAGGACACTGCTCAGGAACTAGTCTCTGTATGTGATGACTCCTTCCTTCTGGAGAGGATCACAGATACATGGATCCTGAGATGAAGCTCAAGCCGGGGACCAGGGAGATTTTGCTAACACTTACGGCCCGTCTACACTACAGGCATCGAAAAATGCTTTTCAACGCTTCGCCCATTCACTTGAATGGGGTGACGTAGAAGATTTTGAATCTTCGCCGAACTGCATTGTGGGGAGCGGAGCGTGGCTTTGCATCGTGAGCATCAAAAGTTGAGCAATGTTCAACTTTTGAGGCTCGATGCTTGGCATCAGCCAATCAAACCGCGTGTATGCTGGGAGAGACTACGCAGGTCATTTCCTCATATTCAAAAAAATGGAGCGGTAGTGAATCACCCGGTGCTGAATGATCAGTCTCTGTTCATCTACCGGGATACAAACCGGAGGAGCCAGCATGGAGGGAGGTGCAGAGACAGTGGGTGGAACTGGTAGGTTTTCGCCTGTTTGGGGATTTTATATCCAGTTTACTTTGTTTTAAACGTTGCTATTGCTTTGTATGTCGGGGGCGGGAGATTCCTGATTGGTTGTCGGTCGCGAGAAATCGCCAAGCCTCAGACACACCCAGCTTCAAGAATTTGTGATGCCTGTAGTGTAGACGGGCCGTTATGCTGCGCTCACACTGGACGCGATGCGATGTTTGGGGGCGGCGCGATTACATGTAAAGTCGATGCAGAGACGCGGACAGACGCGAATTCGCTCCGACGGCGAGCATGAAGCGGTGGACGCGGCGCGAATCACGCGATTGAATGGTGCCGCATCAAACGCGAGAGTTCAATTTATTCAACTCAAGCGTCAAATTCACGTGACGCATTCTCGCGAAAGCCAATCGGCGGTGAGGATCTCAGCCTGCCGTCACTGACGTTCAACCAGAAAACATCAGCCATCAGCCGTTAGCTGTTAGCCCTCAGAGCTCACCATATCTGTTCAGAAACTAGACAGAAGTGAAACAAGTCCAAACCACAGACTGCCTGTGTCATGGAGAATACAGTCGCTGCTTTATTTATGTCTGTAGGCCGTTGTTGTGAGTGTGGACGGTCGGAGCATATACAACGTTAGCTTAGCCGATCTCCATTCGGAAAACACGCATTTTAAAGGTGTTTCTCTGCCGTCTGTCTGCAGACTTGTCAAAGCATTAACTCATGGTTTTTACTAACCGGTATCAGTGTGTTGTTACTTCGGCATCATTTAGAAACGTGTATTACAATTAAATCACGGTAACATATGTTCATCTTGTTTGTAGCTGTAGCTCCCGAGCCAGCGCGTCTTGTTTGAATGATGCGAGTAAACACAGCTGACAGCCGCGGTGAAACTCGAGCGATTAGAGCGAAGCGAATATTCGCATCGAGGTGAAAATGATGTTTTGTTCTGATTAGAGAACCCTAATTCTGAGACAACAGAGACGTGATGTGTCGACAACCTTTCCACTTTAATCAGAAAACTTGGATCTATTTGCAAACCTATCCTCGATGCCTTGCTCATTGTGAGTGTGTTGCCTTCATATGCAACACCCTGTGAGTCACGAGGAGTTGTTAAGAAGTCATGCCTTTACTCACAACCGTCACGTGACTCAGTCCTGAGGCGAGCATGACCGACAAGAGAGCAAACAGGAGGGAAATGACACGCGTCAGGGAGACGTATGGACGAGAGCAGGGGTGTCAAACACAAGGCCCGGGGGCCACATTCGGCCCGCGACTTCATTTTATGTGGCCCCACAAGAGCTTGCAAAGAATATAATATGTGACCTGCTCCATCGAAATCAGTCGCATTGACCCGAAGACACATTTTGAGTTGTATACACGGTTGGAAAGAGGATATTCCTAGCTTTCTAATGATATCAGGATTGTTTTTGTACTCCAAATATTAAGCGAAATATGTCACATTATATAATGACTGTCTGTTTCTGACTGAAAGTTCCTCTTCTCTGGAATTCATCGATCTGATTGATTATCAGTGGAGCAAATGATCAAAATACTACGGAGGGAAGATATTTTCGTTTGGAGGGGAAGCTCGCGAGTGTGTGTGTATACGTGTGTGCGTTTGTGTATTTTTGCGTTTGTGTGTATTGTGTTTGTTTCCCGGGGAAAACCCTCACGAGAAACACCGGCTGTTGTTGTGCCTGCTGTGGCGTTAAATTACTCCGTTCTCCGCTTGTAATTATGCCGTTAAAAGCTTCAAAGTTATATTTATCATCTGAATTTTCCGAAACAAGTTTAATATTCTGAAAGCCAAGACTCTGTTTAATTTAAATCAGATGAAAACAAACTGTAACGGATCCTGCCGTGTTATCTATGATTACTTTACTCTTACGTTCATAATGTCAGCCGGAGGGAGGGGGGCGGCGCTGCTGGAACAGCAGATTGCGAGTGAGAGGTGCCTGTCTTCGTCCCTTCACGAGCTTCAAAAATGTACTTATCGTGTGATTTTGGAAATAAAAGTTTCATATTCTGAAAGCCAAGACTTGGTTTGTTTAAAATCAAACAAAAACACCCGAAACCTGAAAAAATAGTTTTTTACGTAAATCCACGTTTATTCTGAAATGAGCCGTTGAGACTTCCGACTGATTTCGATAGAGCGGGTCACATATGTTTATTATACGGTTACATGCTACAGAAGCATGTTGCCCATAAACTACATGTCCCACAATGCATCTCAAATATGACTTTTTTCTCAAAATTTGCCTTTTTTTCATAGAATTCCTTTTTCTCAGAATTAGATTTTTATTTCAAAATGTCACTTCTATTTCTTTTTTCTCCAGAATTTGGATTTTCTTTTTAAACCATTTTGGGACATACGCACTGAAGAGACTTGCCCTCGACTTCTGCTTTCAGACGTAGTTAATTATGAAGTTATTACCCTATCCGATGATAATACAATGCAGAGGCAATGATGTAATATAATACATTATTTTATATATATTAAATATTTATATATGTATTTTTATATAGTCTTAAAGTTACAACCGGCCCTTTGAGTGCAACCATAATGCTGATGTGGCCCGCGAAGAAATTGAGTTTGACACCCCTGGACTAGAGCGTTGGTGTTGGGATCAGGGGGGCACAGGTTCAAACCCCACTGCAGTCAGCATGTCGTTGTGTCCCTGAGAGACTTCACCCCAAAGTGCTCCTGTGGGGATTGCCCACAGTGCTGAGTATGTAAGTGGCTTCGGATAAAAGCGTCTAACAAGTGACATGCAATGCAATGCGTCTATATTAGTGGTGCACGATAATCATCGGCCCGATATTAGGAATTATGACGTCATCCCGATAAACCCGATAAAAGTATTAATAGCATCGATAATATACAATATATTTTTTGGGTAAAAAAAAGAACAAGATACTGTGGTATTAGTGGGTTGGGATGAGGGGCGCTTGTTTTTCACTCGGCTTCTCCCGTGTTGCCAGTACTGTGGTATTAGTGGATTGGGATGAGGGGCGCTTGTTTTTCACTCGGCTCCTCCCGTTTTGCCAGTACTGTGGTATTAGTGGATTGGGATGAGGGGCGCTTGTTTTTCACTCGGCTCCTCCCGTTTTGCCAGTACTGTGGTATTAGTGGGTTGGGATGAGGGGCGCTTGTTTTTCACTCGGCTTCTCCCGTGTTGCCAGTACTGTGGTATTAGTGGTTTAGGAAGAGGGGAGTTCTTCACAAATCCAGCGCTCCCCAACTCATGCCTGCCTGTGACGTAAATGGCGTGCGGCCGTGAAGCCAGGACAGTAAACAAACATGTCGTCGGTAGTATGGGACTATTTCAAAGTTTCAGAGTTAGATAGTTCGCTTGCTATTTGTATTAACAGATGCAGAAGTTCCAAGAGGAGGGAAGAAGGCAACGAGCTATAATACTTCCAACCTGATCAGTCACCTGAAACATCGCCATGGCTACGATGGTGTGTTAAAAGCGTACGAAGACGCCTGCGCTGCTAAAGTAGCTGCGAATCCAAAGCCAGCTGCAAAGGCACCGGGGCTTTGACCTATCGACGAGGCTTTTGAAAAAGGCAAGAAGTTTATTTGGGAAAATAAATATGGTCACTTTGAAGTCAACACTGTTCTTGGCTTTGTTTTGTTCATAGTAGTAATGCTCATGTCCTTTGCTCACTACTAGTCTTTTTTTACCACCAGGTGTGCAAAAACTACAGGTACATTTAATATATATATATATTATATTATTGTCGGTATCAGTCTTTAGAAGCAGGAAGTTATCGGTATCGGTTTCAAAAAACCCAATATCGTGCATCCCGTCTTTATGTCTGCGTCTTCATTAACAGATATTCAGAGTAACAACCCCCCCATTAACGTGTGTGGCCGTACACCGAGGGGTCCTGGTTATAAACTCAAACCAACAGTGGCATTTTATTGTGTTACAAAACCAGCATACTTAAGCACTAGTCTCGGTATTCCCTTTATCTGAATACAAATGGGACTGAGACAATAGAGGTGGGAGTAAACGTACTCATGATGGCAACGTAAAAATACACAGTTACAAGAAAGAGTTTGGTGTTTAAGTAAAAGTATTGAAGATGTAATGTTTTTACACAAAAAAGTATTTAAACAACTTGTTAAATTGCTGCCATCTTTTTGTAAATAAATATTATTTTGGATAGTTTCATCTACATCCAAACCTATTATTTTAAAAGTCCACTAAGTACTCCTCTACAGTTCAGAGGTACATGGTGTACTTCTCCTCCACTACATGTATTTAATACCTTCAGTTACTTCTCAGATGAATGATGGTAAATCTAATCAAGTGTTGAATCAGACTTTAGTTCCACCTGGAGTGAATCCACCAGCTACCCTGCAGTCTACAAAGTACTTCAGACTAGCTGCACCTTCACCAGCTACCCTGCAGTCTACAAAGTACTTCAGACTAGCTGCACCTTCACCAGCTACCCTGCAGTCTACAAAGTACTTCAGACTAGCTGCACCTCCACCAGCTACCCTGCAGTCTACAAAGTACTTCAGACTAGCTGCACCTTCACCAGCTACCCTGCAGTCTACAAAGTACTTCAGACTAGCTGCACCTTCTCCAGCTACCCTGCAGTCTACAAAGTACTTCAGACTAGCTGCACCTTCACCAGCTACCCTGCAGCCTACAAAGTACTTCAGACTAGCTGCACCTTCACCAGCTACCCTGCAGTCTACAAAGTACTTCAGACTAGCTGCACCTCCACCAGCTACCCTGCAGTCTACAAAGTACTTCAGACTAGCTGCACCTTCACCAGCTTTGAGAACACTTTCATGATCAATCATTATAAAACATATCAGATATATTATTCTGAATGGACCAATCAAACAACGACTAGTGCTGCACGATTCTTGCTCAAATGTGAATCACGATTTTCCTCCATAAGAATTGAGATCACGATTCTCATCGTTTCAATGAAAATATTTATTGCACTCTTACTCTTAGACGTCACGTGAGTACAATGAATTTAAAAACAGACAACATTTGTCTCTCTTGTAACAAAAACATAACTTTGTCTTTAGTCTGTAGTTGCTGAATACTGAACAAAACATTACTACATTCAAAATGTGGAACCTGGAGCCAACTATTGTGGCTTTAACCAGACACCATCAACATCAAAGCGCTGGACTTAAATCCAAGTCTCAGTTTCTTGTAGCAAAAACATAGAGTAACTAAAATGAATTAGACAGCCAACTACTGTGGCTTTAAACAAAGTGCTTGACTTAAACTCAAGTCTCTCTGGTAACAAAACATACAGTAACTAAAATAAAGATATTGCTGCTGCCTGAGTGCTGAACGTAAAAAATAGAATTTTTCAGCTTTATAATAACAACATGTAAACTTTGCAGTAGCACCTGTCCACAGTGACAGGACACCCAACTACTGGACAACAACACCAACCTGTTTGTTACAGGGAGGAATGCACTTCAGTTACTCAAAATACCTCACCACCACAGTGCTGAATATAAAACAAAACAGTCACAGCTTTAGAATAATAATGTAAAAAAAAGCCTAGCCGGCTAGCACCCAGTTCAACTTAAAGGTTCTTGTACTGAAAAAAAATAAACTTAAACAAAGTGCTAGACTCCACTGAGTAGTAATGTCACTGAATCAAAAGGATTAACTTAAATACTGCAGTCAGTACTGAATATAAAAACGGAACAGAACATAAAGTTACAGCTTCAGAATAAATGTAAATAAAGCCTAGCTGTAGCTACTAGCACAGTCCATCTACTTTTTTCGGCACAAGCACAACTTCCCTCTCACTCTCGCCAGAGTCGCCACCGGGATTTTCATCGGTGTTGTTGTCATTGTCCTCGACCTCCTCGTCACTCATTTCTGTTTTTCCTGTACTACTAGTCGCTCTCGTCACTCTTTGCTAATCAGTGCTAATGCTAACGCTTCTGTAAACATACTGCCGGCTCCTGCCCTCACGTGCTGCAGTCAGTGAGTGTTGCCAGGTATACTTATTATAAGCCACATTGGGCTTATCTTTCTGTAAAGTTGCTTGGTAGTAAGTAATAATGGTTGTTGCGGTTGTGAGCTTGTAGACCCGACATATATAGGTTTAAAGTGCTCATGTTCTTTTGCGCTTGTTTTCATAGACCTGGTTGCTTATTCCTTCCTAACTGGCAACCCCAGTGGCTGCAGCGTTACCACTGCATGAGAGGAGGAGAGACAGACAGAACACTACCATTTGCATGCGATCATGGTACTTTAATGTTAAATGTATAGAGTATATTTGCTTTACATCGTTTAAGTATGATTGACATTGCAAGTTGGTATTATTCAGAAGCAAAATAATTAAAAAATGTAAAAAAAATCCCCAAAAAAATAATCAGCTTGACGTCATAGGATCGCCGTAATTTAGAAATGAGATCGCATAGGTGTCTGAATCGAGATCACGATCTTTTTTCGATTAATCGTGCAGCCCTAGTGCTCAGTGAGTAAAGAAAACTTTAAAAACCATAAATTGTACTTTGGGGGGAGCCATTAGGTAAACAGCCTCTATGGGCGCGAGTCCAGACCCACTTTTGGAATCAAATGATGACGTCAGTGGGATTATCTCCGTTATCAACTCCTAAGCATCCCCGGGACAACATCACTAGCCCCGCCCCTAAAAAGGTGTGAACTTGAGCCAATCAAGGACTACTACTACTAGGTTAAAGTTAAAAGATGATTGACGATCAGATACCAGTGTGGAGTTTTCTGTCTTAAATTTGATATAGATCATGTTCTTTGTTGGTTTGTGAGGATGTTCACACACACTTGGTAAGATGTGTGTGTGAAAGAAGACCACAACAAACAGCAGTGACTGCTCTCAGCTGTTTAACACTTAAAGACCTAGACACCATCACCAGTTGTAGGTTGTCTGAAGTGCAGTGTTACTATGAAAATTCACTAGAATGCAGGAATTGAGAAAAAAAATCTCAACATTTTTCACTTTTACTCAAGTACAAGATCTGAGTACTTCTACTTTTAATCAAGATCTGAGTACTTCTACTTGTACTACAAGATCTGAGTACTTCCACTTTTACTCAAGTACAAGATCTGAGTACTTCTACTTTTAATCAAGATCTGAGTACTTCTACTTGTACTACAAGATCTGAGTACTTCCACTTTTACTCAAGTACAAGATCTGAGTACTTCTACTTTTAATCAGATCTGAGTACTTCTACTTGTACTACAAGATCTGAGTACTTCCACTTTTACTCAAGTACAAGATCTGAGTACTTCCACTTTTACTCAAGTACAAGATCTGAGTACTTCTACTTTTACTACAAGATCTGAGTACTTCCACTTTTACTCAAGTACAAGATCTGAGTACTTCCACTTTTACTCAAGTACAAGATGTGAGTACTTCTCCCACATCTGACTACAATCCTTGAGTAAATGTACTCATGTCCTCAGGTACTTCCCCCCCCCCCCACCAATACCTATATCCAAGAGAAGCTAAAATGATGTACCGTTAAACATTGAATTCATACACGGAAGTAAAGCTTTCCTCACTGTCAAGATAAGCTGACGTCAGATACTTTGGGTCAAAGTTGTGACTTGAACTGAAAACGCTAATATAAAATGAAACAACTTTCTTATTTAGTTAAAAGATGTGAGGGAGACTTACTTCCGAGGTTAGCCTGCATTACCAGCTTGTTTTCAAACTCAAGTTGACATCCAGAAAGTCTACAAACAGCTTCTTATAAGACTCCCACAGCGTGGAAAGGTCCTGTGTTGCTCTCGGTGTAAAACCGTCCAATTCAGGCATTTAGAGCTCAGAAAGTTTGTCAACGAAAGTATTTTAAAATGTCAAACCCCGTCAATAAGAAAGTGAACTCATCAGCAACCAATCGGCATAGTAATAAAGGTTGTTTGTAAAGGTTTAAGTAACATAAACACACTTATTGGAAAGCTATTCGGTCATTTCCATTAAAGCATAAACAAGCCGTGTCGAAACATTTCTTCTTCGCTGATTGGAGCGTTATTTTTGCTGTTTCTTGCTCAGTGCTGCCACCTGTGGTTGAACGCTATACTATAAAAACCTCCATGCAGAATCTATGCCTGCATTATAGATCCCAACCACTGAAGACCCCTCAATGCTACTGGTTTCCCAACGCAAGATGAAGAACAAGCACCTTGCCATCTTTGACTTTAAATGGTTTGTATTGATTTGAACTGTATCCACCCTCACTGAATGAAGTAAATCGTGATTATATTCATTTACACCAACCTGACATTGCCTCTCTGTCGGCGGATAGCTCACTGAGAAGCCTACCTTCAACTCAGCAACTTCATATTGTCTATATTTTTTTTTTTTAACACACTTAAACAGCTGGGTTCACACTGAAGCTACAGCTAGACCTGTACTTGGGATATTGAAATGCTAGCTTTTAATGTTTACAAAACAGTTATGGAAAGTTAATAAGAATATTTACTCAAGTATTGTGCTTACGTATTTTTGTTGACATTTGTACTTTACTTAAGTATTTCGTTTTAATACAACTTTATACTTTTACTGCACTACATTTCCGAGGCAAATATTTTACTTTTGTAACCACTACACTTGTTTTAAAACTCACAACAACTGTGTACATATAAAACACATTACATGCTGATGTGGTAAAATCATAGACAGTGTAAATATACAGTCTATATATTAAATGCAGTACTGTCAAGTATCTAAGTTAGGTTCACATTGACAAACTACCATATTAAATGCTATTACTTGGATAAAAAACAGGAGATCATAATAAAATACATTCTGCAAAACGAATACTTTTAATACTTGAAGTACACTTATCTGATGATTCTTCTCTACTTATATTATTCTGAAATTGTGTCTGTATAATTACTTTTAGTACAATGTAATGCTAATGCTTATGTACTTGAGTAACATTTTGCATTCAGGACTTTTACTTGCAATGGATTAGTTTAAGACCATAGTATTTGTACTTTTACTGGAGTAAAGTAGGATCTTAGTACTTCTTCAAAAGTGCTGTATTGATGAATAATACATTATAAGAATACTAGATGAAACAACAACTAATGGCATTTTAAACTTTCGAAGTGAAACTGGAGAAATTAACTGAGTCAAGGCTAAGACTATTACTCCCTATCCAGGAATTAGTCGCCCAATACACACAAACATAACCATGATTAATCTACTTATAGCTGCTAACTAACAAACAGACAGTAAGTTATTGTTTTCTAAACATCTAATAAATACTAAAAACAACCTCGACTTATCAATGGTCGTTTTTAACTTCCTAATGTTGCCTAAAACATGATGTATGCAACACATTCCTGCCTCAGACTTCAGGATGACTTATTTAACAACGTCTCGCTCCAGGGATTAGTCGGAGCCGCTAACTCCGGACAGTTGACGTTAGCCGACAGGAAAGTCATGAATTAACTTGGATGTTTTCTTCTTAAAAGAGGCAAAATACATACCTGTAATGAAAGGAACCGATGTAATCTAGATGTCCAGATTCATGTTGCCGTCCTCGTGATAATAAAATCCAAACTTCATCAGACTTCTTCTTCAGTTTCAGCTGTTGCTAACGTTAGCATTAGCCGGCTAACGTTAGCAAACCAATGTTAGCTAAACTAAGATAGCAACTTTTTCTAACGACATTCATCCATTGTTGTCGTGTCGGTGTGTGTCTGTGTAACAAAGTATCCAGATCCGCTGTGAGGTCCCTAAAGAGAAACGCCGCTCACCGCCTCTGAGGTCTCTTTCCCGGGTTACTGTGTTGATGTTTCTCAGAGAAACTGCTGGGTATCCAAGACGGGCCGGTAACCGAGACCGAAATATCGCGAGAGTTTGACCACGTCGTTAACGCTCAGAAAGCCCCACCCCGTAAAATACACACACACTGGCCCTTTCTAATTTCTCTGATTTCCCCTCCTCGAGGAGAGAGGAGGGGAAGCAGCAGGCGGTTAGAGCAGCACAGCAGCACTGTCTGATGGACAGAACTGTGTTTATGATTACTTATATATTTACTTTTAATTAATTGACAGTGCGGTATAATGAGACAATGACAGGCGACAGATGCGGACACACACATTACATTACATTGCACACACACACACACACACACACACACACACACACACACACACACACACACACACACACACACACACACACACACACTCTCTATCTATTTATATAAATATATAACATTTCAGATTCAAACAAGTTTGACAGCACTCTCATAATAACGTAACACAGTCCACAGACTGAATATAGAGGAAATTAAATTACGGGCCAAAAGTTTCATTTACAAGTATAAAAGTAAGCATAGGACACCAAACCAACTGAGACCTGTCTGTACGCCGCATCTACGCCTGTAGCCTACAACACGCAACAACACAATGTACAACACACACCTAGCTCCTAAAGCATATCATATCAGGATACAGCCTGTGTATTTTATTATGTGAAGCACTAAATGGTTTTAGAAAAACTCTTTGTTTGTAGAGTAATGTAGGCAGGGCCGTCCCTCCCTACAGGCCGATCATGCAGGCTGCATGGGGCCTCACATTGCGCAGGGGGCCTCGGCTTATGAGCTCGGCGTGTGCGCAGTTCTCAGCGCAGTTCTCGGTGCAATATATATGTACAGGAGGAAGAGTGATAAACTGTCTAGTTGGCTTACATAACAGTTAAAGTGTACAGCTTACAAAACATGGAGCATTTTTTCCCCCTTTTATTCATTTTTATTTGCACATTTCATGGTGATGCTCAGCCTCCCCCTTAACAGTCATCATCATGTCAACCACAACACAGAGAAATACTGATAGAAATGTGTGGTGTTGATACATTAGGCGCGTTCACACCGGAGTATTTTTACCCGTACTTTTCCCGTTTAGTTCCGATAGTGCCTGGAATTTTGCGTTCACACCAAAAAGAGAACTTAGTTCCGAGAACTTTTACCCCCATTTTCAGCCCCTGCTAGAGAGGTGGGACTATCCTGGGGAGAAAAAAGTACCAATATCGATTGGCTGGGCGAATTGCAAACCACGGCCCGTAAAACTCTGAAAAGTTTTGTGAAGCCGCCATTGTATTTGCTGGCATTAGCATTATTAGCATTAGCCCCGCGCAGAGAGACTAACCTATGGCAACAAAAAAGAAAACATGGGAGCGGTGGAGATGAGGAGGTGTCGGCGTTCTGGCAATTTACTCGGAAGGCTTCAGTAGAATCTGCTGGGACTCCCAGCAGCTTCTACTGAAGCCAGTCCCCCAACTCCGGGGACTTCCGGCCGGGGACTCCGGGTGGCAGAAAACGCCATGAAGTTGTTTGCGGCCTGCCGGTAAACCCAAAGCAGAAGAAGTGACGTCAGCGGCTTCATTTGACTGATCCTCCCTCAGGGACTTATTCCGGTGTGAACGCGATCTGTACTTAGTTCCACGGGGGGTACTATAAGTGCTGGCACTAGGGCACCTAACTACGGCAAAGTACTTGGTGTGAATGCGGCTATAGCTGACAGAGGGAACTTTGAATACAGATTTAAGAAATCTCAGTTTTTGAGCATGTCATAAGCATGTTTTGTCTTGACTATATTACAACTATATTATAATATAGTATTTATATTATTGAATTGATTCTGATTATTAGTTTATTTGCATTAATTATATTTTAATCTTTTTGAGGCTAGTATTTGGCAGGAAATGCAGACGTATTCACCTGTAAGCGCATGCTGAATGACATACATTCACTCCTGTCGGTTGGGGGGGGGGGCCTCATCTCACAATGTCGCTTGGGGCCCCAAGTTGGCCAGGGACGGCCCTGAATGTAGGTCTGTTATACTGAGTGATATATATTATACCCACTGCTCTGCTTTCTGCACGGACCTCACAGCTGTTCTCACTGGAAACATCGATAAATACAGGATAATGATACCCCCAAAACTAATGCCTAATTTATAAAAGGTTTTATTTATTTAAAAAAAAAAGATCAAATACACAGTAGTTGGAGAACAATTCATAATTGTTAAACTAAGTAAAAGCAGTACCATACTGTAAAATATATATATAGATTTTCACATAAAAACTCCATATTCAAAAACTTTAAGTACAATACATCAATTGCATTGATCAAATGGATTATGCAGATAGGCCAATTTCAGAATAAGACATATCATTTTACTGGATAATAAATAATGATGCATTATAATGTACTTACATTTAATGTGGCAGCTTTTAAAGGTGGAGAAAAATGTTCTTTCAATATTCTACCAGGCACTTTAATA
This sequence comes from Chaenocephalus aceratus, assembly GCA_023974075.1. Classification (NCBI taxonomy): domain Eukaryota; kingdom Metazoa; phylum Chordata; class Actinopteri; order Perciformes; family Channichthyidae; genus Chaenocephalus; species Chaenocephalus aceratus. Next base: position 65,126 of record JAMFTG010000582.1, read on the forward strand.
TATAATAACACCACATGTTAAGATGTTTATTTCTTATTAATAATCCGAATCTGCAAAATTATTAGTAACTACTGTCATGAATAAAATACTATTTGTATCATAAATTAATATAAATAATAACACAATACAAACAAATGCATTACATAAAAGCAATCTTGATTGTAAAACATGTTTTTGAAAGTTTAATAGTAGAAGTAGAATCTTTTTCCAAATAATTTAGTTTTTTCTTAAAGATCCAACCGATAAAATAGACTAGAGTCCTTGCCTGTAACTAAATGATTTCAGACAGAGTACGGATTATTTTCTCCACCAATACTCAACATTTCCCCACTCAGTATTTGTTTTAATGACATTAAATTATACAAACAAATAATTAAATTGTGTAAAAGTAAACAAAATAAACGTAACAATTTCACCAAAAACACCTTAATTCCTTGAGGGACCACTTTTTTCTTCTTCTGTGTTTTCTGTTCATAATGACCTCGGAATTATTGTAATAAAAACTGTTTTTGTGTCTCTTTTCTGATTCAGTATTGGTTCAATAAAGTACGAAAAACTGCGTCTCTATCAATACGTTTTCAATGCATGTACTGCCCCCTGGCGGCCGTGTTGTGTATCACACTCGCATCCAAACTGCATTGTTTCCCCCATTACCTTGCACTACACGCTCCAGTCATTCAAAGATGAATTACCACAGCCCACTAACCCCGACTCAAGTTCATTTTTCATCACAAGAGTATTGCTTCAATTTGTTCATGTGACTGACTTTTATTACCAGTCCCCATGGCAACAAATGGACTGCACATAGTAAAAAGAAAAACGGGAGAAATATTTCAGAGATTCAGGATGTGTGCTCACTGTTAAACAGATGAATCATAAATATATATCATATGTAGGTTTCCGGGTTATGCTGGATTGTTGATGTGAAGAAAGCAACAAGTACAGTAGGGTACTCACGTGGAGCTACACACCTGCGTTCACTCCATTTCATTAACATTTCAAAAAAGGCATACAAAAGAGGGTTAAATTGTGTTTCCTGGAGTCTTTTCAATTAGAGATGTAACTGGCAACTGCTCCAATTCCCCTGACTCCCCTCTGGATAATAACCTCTCTTTCTCCCCCTCCCCTCCTTTTCTTTCTGCACTTGCAGGGGGATGTAACGCCGGAGACGTTTTCCTATCTGCGGACACATTTCCTTCTTCTGTGGAAAGGTGACCGACATGGAAAGGAGTCCTCTCTTCTTAGGTGAGAAACAGAGCGGGATTTATCTTTTTCCAACAGGTGCATTGAGCTATCATGGCTTCTGTCGCACACAGGGTGATGTGTGCGTGTGTGTGTGTGTGTGTGTGTGTGTGTGTGTGTGTGTGAACAGTGTGTAGAGTCTTGAGAAGATTGTATGTGACTTGAAACACTGAAGTCTGCAGTTTTGCTTTTTTTTTAAATTAACAGTTTTTGTGGCAAACTTGTTTTTGCCTTTAAGACAAGGAAGAGGGCATACATACGTTTTACTTTTCTTAAGGCAACTGTATTTATATTCCACTAACCTTGCCTTGTTGTATGCATAATATTTGTTTGCTCCATTTCTATTGTTGTAAGTCTTTAAATATATATTTGTGTAGCTTTGTACGTGGAGCAGATGGTCCTTGTCAAAACGACACTGAAGCCAAGCCGTGCAGATGACAATAAAACCTTTGATGTATCCTGTACACTAAACCAGATGAGCAGTGTGCAAAGACAGTGCCCTTTACTTTTACCAGTGCAAGGAGACATGATTAGACTTTAATTCAAATCTTCCTATTCAGTGTGTTGCTCAGAGCGGATGTCAGAGAGGAGGAGGCAGACATGAAGTAGATACGTATATGGTCAACGTGGAGAAGGAATGTACCTTTATTGGATTTGAGATGTTGGGAAAGGCAGCGATCATTACTAAGGGGGGGGGACTAATTAATGAAACATGGAAACAATGGAGATTTGCTGCAGGGAATAAGAGAGGACGTGTGTGTGTGTGTGTGTGACAAGTTGTTGATGAGGTTTTAGATTATAAAATGTCACGATTTGATTGTGTCATCCATCTTCTTGTTTTCTATTATGTCTGATATTGAAAGACGCAGGTGGTGATGTTTTTGGATAAACTAATCCATCAGACGTGGAATAATTTTTTTGTCAAGTCATGGGAGTTTGACGGTGAAGAGAAGAGGCAGTTTGTATAATCAGTGTTTGTGTTGTGGCTGACAGGCGGCTCAAACACTGCAGTCTCTGTGTAACAACACCCCGTTACCTCTTAAAGGTCCCCTGTTATCCTGTTTCTCATCAATATATCACATGGTTACCTTGGTTGCTGATTGGCTAATGGTCACACAAGACAAAACATCGTTATGACATCATAAAGTGGCCAAAATCCGATCAGCTCATTTTCAGACAGGTTTTTATAGAAATGGATCTTCCTCTCTGAAGAACCAGCACCTTCCCGTGGAGGTGTGTGTGCCCTGATGAACCTGGGGGCTGTGTTGTCTGGAACCTTGTGTTCCTGGTAGGGTCTCCCATGGCAACTTGGTCTCAGGCAAGGGGCCAGACTAAGATCGGTTCAAAAGACCTCATGAAAGAAACAACAAGAAGTGAGGATACCCGGCCCGGAGGAAGCCCGGGGTCCCCTTCTGGAGCCAGGCCCAGAAGGAGGACTCGTCGGTGAGCGTCTGGTGGCCGGGCCCGAAAAGGCAACGTGGGCAACACCTCCGCTTCTCCGTCCCGTGGGCCCACCACCTACGGGAAACAGCGATCGGGTCGGGTGCGCTGCCAGAAGGGTGGCAGTGAAAGCGGAGGGTCTCGACGGACCAGACCCGGGCGACAGAAGCTGGTGGAACGTCACCTCTCTGGGGGGGGAGGAGCCGGAGCTTGTGCGGGAGGTGGAGCGGTACCAGTTGGATCTGGTTGGGCTCGCCTCTACGCACAGCGTCGGCTCTGGAACCTTCTGGATAGGGGTTGGACTCTATTCTTCTCCGGAGTTGCTCAAGGTGTGAGGCGCCGGGCGGGTGTGGGGATACTCACAAGTCCCCGGTTGGGTGCTTCGTTGTTGGAGTTTACCCCAGTGGACGAGAGGGTCGCCTCCCTACGCCTGCGGGTTATGGGGGGGAAACTCTGACTGTTGTGTGTGCTTATGCACCCAACAGCAGTTCAGAGTATTCGGCCTTCTTGGAGACCCTGGAAAGAGTCCTGTATGGGGCTCCTGAAGGGGACTCTTTAATCTTGCTGGGAGACTTCAACGCACATGTGGGCAATGATGGAGACACTTGGAGGGGCGTGATTGGGAGGAACGGCCCCCCTGATCTGAACCGGAGTGGTGGTTTGTTACTGGACTTCTGTGCTAGTCATGGATTGGCCATAACAAACACCATGTTCGAACATAAGGATGCTCATAAGTGTACGTGGTACCAGAGCACTCTAGGCAGAAGGTCCATGATCGATTTCGTTATCGTATCATCGGACCTGAGGCCGTATGTTTTGGACACTCGGGTAAAGAGAGGGGCGGAGTTGTCAACTGATCACCATCTGGTGGTGAGTTGGGTCGAGTGGCGGGGGAAGCCTCTGGATAGACCTGGTAAGCCCAAACGTGTAGTTCGGGTGAACTGGGAACGTCTGGAGGAGGCCCAAGTTCAGGAGGCCTTCAACTCGCACCTCCGGCGGAGCTGTTCGGGCATTCCTGTGGAGGTTGGGGATATTGAACCAGAGTGGTCGGTGTTCAAAGCCTCTATTGCCGAAGCCGCGGCGGGGAGCTGTGGTCTCAAGGTCCTAGGTGCCTCAAGGGGCGGTAACCCTCGAACCTCCTGGTGGACACCGGTGGTCAGGGAAGCCGTCCGACTGAAGAAGGAGGCCTTTAGGGATTTGTTATCCCGGGGGACTCCCGAGGCAGTTGCAAGCCGACAGGCCCGAAGGGCAGCAGCCTCAGCCGTGGCCGAGGCAAAGCAGCGGGTGTGGGAGAAGTTCGGAGAAGACACGGAGAAGGACTTTCGGGCGGCACCAAAGTTGTTCTGGAAAACTGTCCGACACCTCAGGAGGGGGAAGCAGGGAACCATCCAAGCTGTGTACAGTAAGGATGGGACGCTGTTGACCTCAACTGATGGAGTGTTAGGGTGTTGGAAGAACACTTTGAGGAACTCCTGAACCCGACAACTCCGCCCTCTATGTTAGAGGCAGAGCTGGAGTATGACGGGGGATCAACACCAATCTCCCGGGGGGAGGTCACTGAGGTCGTCAAACAACTCCACAGTGGCAAAGCCCCGGGGGTGGATGAGATCCGCCCGGAGATGCTGAAGGCTCTGGGTGTTGAGGGACTGTCATGGTTGACACGTCTCATCAACGTTGCGTGGAAGTCGGAAACGGTACCGAAGGAGTGGCAGACCGGGGTGGTGGTTCCCACAGAGGCATCACACTACTCAGCCTCCCCGGGAAAGTTTACTCCAAGGTACTTGAAAGGAGGGTCAGGCCGATTGTCGAACCTCAGATTGAGGAGGAACAATGCGGATTCCGTAGTGTAGTGTCCTTAAAGTAGAGACACTACATACTGATATACACCTGAACATCAGCAGGAGAGGACTCTTTAAAGTAGAGACACTACATACTGATATACACCTGAACATCAGCAGGAGAGGACTCTTTAAAGTAGAGACACTACATACTGATATACACCTGAACATCAGCAGGAGAGAACTCTTTAAAGTAGAGACACTACACACTGATATACACCTGGACATCAGCAGGAGAGGACTCTTTAAAGTAGAGACACTACACGCTGATATACACCTGAACATCAGAGGAGAGGACTCTTTAAAGTAGAGACACTACTCACTGATATACACCTGAACATCAGCAGGAGAGGACTCTTTAAAGTAGAGACACTACATACTGATATACACCTGAACATCAGCAGGGGAGGACTCTTTAAAGTAGAGACACTACATACTGATATACACCTGAACATCAGCAGGAGAGGACTCTTTAAAGTAGAGACACTACATACTGATATACACCTGAACATCAGCAGGGGAGGACTCTTTAAAGTAGAGACACTACATACTGATATACACCTGAACATCAGCAGGAGAGGACTCTTTAAAGTAGAGACACTACATACTGATATACACCTGACCATCAGCAGATATGTTTTAATAAGTTCACAGATGTAGTTTACTGTTGAGCTGAAACTAGATCTGAGGGATGAGTACGATGTGGTTTCCTCTCAGCCTTGTGGATGCTTTAAATGTCAGTGGCCTTATTGCTATGTTTCCCTGTGGAACTTATGAACAGCATGTGATCTGATTTGTCCTATAAAAGCCTGCAGATGTTAAGATGTTAAGCTTTGACAATCAATTTCTTCGTTGGTAGGATCACATCAGTGTGTGTTATCTATATCAATATTTAATTTTCTGCACAAAAGTGAGACTCTCTGTTGAACTGAACAAACATAAATGCAACAAAAACCCATGATTGCATAAACCGCAGCTGCAGAGATGGACATGAGTGCAGGCTCAAGGCTGAAGTAAGCATACCTTAGCTGGCCTCCCTTTTCACCGTCAGACAATAATGTTATCTTCATAAAAAAATGATATTTGCAGCAGAGAAAAATGTTTTCTGTTTTCCTGCCCTCCCCATGAGGCTCCTTTTTCTTCCAGTGATTGAACCATGACAGTGTGGCGGTGCTATTAGTGCTGTTAATCATTACTGATAGGAAGTGTCACTTTATGTAAGGTAATGGTCTTTCTTTAAGGTCAGTCACAGCAGAGGGATCCCTTTGAAAGCATCCATCATGTGTACCTGCTGCAGTTAAACACAAAAAACCTGCTGCCTTAGTCCTTACGCAGCGTCCACACGGCGGCGTGCGTTGAATCTCCCGCCCCGGACACACAACCACGCGGTTTGATTGGCTAGAGCTTGTACTGGCATATGATTTGATTGGCTGACGGTTCCGTCGAAGCTTCAAAAGAAGCGACGGAACCACAATGCAGCGTGACGTCACCCCATTCAAAGTGAATGCCGCCGTGTGGACGGGCCGTTATAGTTGTGCTCTTATACAGCAAGCAAATACTGTATAGCAAGCAAGCACCCAATGTTCTACTGCACCCAATGCAGTAGAACATCCTTGTATTTGTGGCTTAATGCAGTTGACAGGCCATTTAAAAGAGTTGTTGAGTGATGACGTATTTTTGTAGGCCATCCCTGAAGTTAGTTAATACTTACACGTTTAGTTCAGCAGGTTAATCTCCACATTAACACCACTATATGATTTAAGTAAAAAGCTAATGTTGGGCTATAAAGGAACTACAGCACGGTCACATGACTTCACCTCACCACCGCTAAGCTAAAGGAGGCTAATGTTGGGCTATAAAGGAACTACAGCACGGTCACATGACTTCACGTTAGCACCGCTAAGCTAAAGGTGGCTAATGTTGGGCTATAAAGGAACTACAGCACGGTCACATGACTTTACCTCACCACCGCTAAGCTAAAGGAGGCTAATGTTGGGCTATAAAAGAACTACAGCACGGTCACATGACTTCACGTTAGCACCGCTAAGCTAAAGGAGGCTAATGTTGGGCTATAAAGGAACTACAGCACGGTCACATGACTTCACGTCACCACCGCTAAGCTAAAGGAGGCTAATGTTGGACTATAAAGGAACTACAGCACGGTCACATGACTTCACGTCACCACCGCTAAGCTAAAGGCGGCTAATGTTGGGCTATAAAGAAACTACAGCACGGTTACATGACTTCACGTCACCACCGCTAAGCTAAAGGCGGCTAATGTTGGGCTATAAAGGAACTAAAGCGCGGTCACATGACTTCACGTCACCACCGCTAAGCTAAAGGTGGCTAATGTTGGGCTATAAAGGAACTACAGCACGGTCACATGACTTCACGTCACCACCGCTAAGCTAAAGGCGGCTAATGTTATGTTGGGCTATAAAGGAACTACAGCACGGTCAGATGACTTCACGTCACCACCGCTAAGCTAAAGGTGGCTAATGTTGGGCTATAAAGAAACTAAAGCACGGTCACATGACTTCACGTCACCGCCGCTAAGCTAAAGGTGGCTAATGTTGGGCTATAAAGAAACTAAAGCACGGTTACATGACTTCACGTCACCACCGCTAAGCTAAAGGTGGCTAATGTTGGGCTATAAAGAAACTAAAGCACGGTTACATGACTTCACGTCACCACCGTTAAGCTAAAGGCGGCTAATGTTGGGCTCAGCGCCATTGGGCTATAAAGGAACTACAGCACGGTCACATGACTTCACGTCACCACCGCTAAGCTAAAGGCGGCTAATGTTGGGCTATAAAGGAACTACAGCACGGCCACATGACTTCACGTTAGCACCGCTAAGCTAAAGGTGGCTAATGTTGGGCTATAAAGGAACTACAGCACGGTCAGATGACTTCACGTCTCCACCGCTAAGCTAAAGGCGGCTAATGTTGGGCTATAAAGGAACTAAAGCACGGTCACATGACTTCACGTCACCACCGCTAAGCTAAAGGCGGCTAATGTTGGGCTATAAAGGAACTAAAGCACGGTCAGATGACTTCACGTCACCACCGCTAAGCTAAAGCTGGCTAATGTTGGGCTATAAAGGAACTACAGCACGGTCACATGACTTCACGTCACCACCGCTAAGCTAAAGGCGGCTAATGTTGGGCTATAAAGGAACTACAGCACGGTCACATGACTTCACGTTACCACCGCTAAGCTAAAGGTGGCTAATGTTGGGCTATAAAGGAACTAAAGCACGGTCTCATGACTTCACGTCACCGCCGCTAAGCTAAAGGTGGCTAATGTTGGGCTATAAAGAAACTACAGCACGGTCACATGACTTCACGTCTCCACCGCTAAGCTAAAGGTGGCTAATGTTGGGCTATAAAGGAACTACAGCACGGTCACATGACTTCACGTCACCACCGCTAAGCTAAAGGAGGCTAATGTTGGGCTATAAAGGAACTAAAGCACGGTCTCATGACTTCACGTCACCGCCGCTAAGCTAAAGGTGGCTAATGTTGGGCTATAAAGAAACTACAGCACGGTCACATGACTTCACGTCTCCACCGCTAAGCTAAAGGTGGCTAATGTTGGGCTATAAAGGAACTACAGCACGGTCACATGACTTCACGTCACCACCGCTAAGCTAAAGGAGGCTAATGTTGGGCTATAAAGGAACTAAAGCACGGACACATGACCTCAGTATGCATCTGCTCTTTTTCTCTGGAGATGGAAAATACTTTTTAGTGTGGTTTGTATAAACATCATCATGATGCTACATTCAGAAATGTTTAAAATACACTTTATTTATCACAGTCTGTACATTTGCATGTTTACTGCGCCCATGTTTTCCTTGAAATGCACCACAGTGTGTGATACAATCAATCAATCAATCAATCAATCAATCAATCAATCAATCAATGTTTATTTTTATAGCCCAATATCACAAATGTTACATTTGTCTCAGTGGTCTTCACAGTGTGTACAGAATATCAGTATGACAATACGACACCCTCTGTCCTTAGACCCTCTGTCCTTAGACCCTCTGTCCTTAGACCCTCTGTCCTTAGACCCTCTGTCCTCAGACCCTCTGTCCTTAGACCCTCACATCGTACAAGGAAAAACTTCCAAAGAAAACCCAGTTTAAAGGGAAAAATGGGAGAAACCTCAGGGAGAGCAGCAGAGGAGGGATCCCTCTCCAGGACGGACAGACGTGCAATAGATGCCGTGTGTAAATCCAAAAGATAATACATTTGCAACATAGGAAGTCCAAATGTTTGCAAATGCATGTGTGTATAATAGGAAGATGAATCCACGAGGATATCCATCCAGGACCGATGATCCAGGACCACAGCCATGGCTCGCGATCCAGGACACAGGACCGCAGGACCATCCATGACTCCGGATCCCGGCGTATATAGACACCAAAAAGAAAGAGATGTGGGGAAGCTGGGTTAATCGGAACATGAGAGTACACGGGTACAGACAGAGAGAAGGAAGAAGTAGATGTCCCCCGACAAACTAAGCCTATATCAGCAAAACTAGGGGCTGAATCTAATCAGCCCTAACTATAAGCTTTATCAAAAAGGAAGGTCTTAAGCGCACTCTTAAAAACGGATAGGGTGTCTGCCGCCCGAACACAAACTGGAAGCTGATTCCACAAATGTGGAGCTTGATAAGAAAAGGCTCTGGCTCCCATTGTACTTTTAGAGACTCTAGGAACAACCAACAACCCTGCATTCTTGGAACGCAATGCCCTAGTAGGCCAGTAGGGTATAATGAGTTCTTTAAGGTAAGATGGCGCCTGCCCATGAAGGGCTTTGTAGGCGAGAAGAAGAATTTTAAATTCTATCCTGTGTTCTATAGGGAGCCAGTGTAAGGCAGCCAGAACAGGAGTAATGTGGTCCCTTCTCCTAACTCTGGTTAGTACACGAGCCGCAGCATTTTGAATCAGCTGAAGCGACTTGACTGACTTCTTGGTACTCCCTGATAATAAAGAGTTACAATAATCCAGCCTAGAAGTAACAAATGCATGGACTAGTTTCTCTGCACCGTTTTGAGGCAAGATATGCCTGATTTTTGCAATGTTACGTAGATGGAAGTAGGCGGTCCTTGAAATTGATTTTATGTGGGCGTTAAAGGATAAATCCTGATCAAATATAACACCAAGATTCCTTACAGTCTCACTGGAGGCCAAATTAATGCCATCCATAGTTAGTATATCTTTAGATAATTTGTTTCGTAGATTCTTCGGGCCAAGTACAATAACTTCAGTTTTGGTCGTGTTTAACACAAGTAGTAAATCGTGTATTTGCTGGCACTGCACTGAACAATAATGAGCTGCAGCTGTATTATGAGAGAGTCTCGGCTCTAAATTACAGGCAGGATAATATTACACGTCTCATTGAGAGGACAATCATATAGTGTACCCGCTGCACAGTATTTATGCCGAGTCAGCGTTCTTTACTCGGTTCACTTGGTCTTTGTCCTTCTGCTGTACAAGGAAACCACCGCTGTACTTTCTGTAATATGAAAAAGGACATTAATCATAATACTTATTTCTCCCAGGGGAAATGTGGTTTGGTGGCAGTTCCTCCCATTTAGACTGAAATAATGAATAAAAAGACTTATTCAAGCGTAAGAAGTTGAAGTAAGAAGGTGCAATAAAAAGATAAAATAATAAAATGGGAAATATTATTACTAGCTTGAAAAAAGAACATCTGCTTGACCCTTTGAGACATCTTCAGGCCTAGTTTTCTGAGATTGAAGATGTCTGAATTGAACAGATTCACAGCATGTGTATTACTTGTTATTCAAAGCTACGTACAAGTGCAATCTACCATGGCAGTAGAAACGGAAGAACAATAAGAATCCTGGAAATAATCAGAAAGGGGGAATGTACGAAACACAACAAAGGGGAGTGCAGATATAAAAGAAATACATTAAGTACAGCTTAGTTTTCGCATTTAGGCTAAATCAGGATTTATAAAAGGTAACTGTAACCAGATGATAATGTTGGTAAACAAATACTAAATATCTTCTTTTCTAAGGTCACAATTTATAGTTATAAAAAAATAAGAGAACAGGTGAAAAACAGGTATAAAATACTGACAGTACAAAAAAGTTGTTATTAATAAACAAGAATACAGTTTGAAAGGGGAGTGATTTGTAAAATATCCATAAAGAAAAAGAAAATCTGCTAAGGTTGTCTTCCACAATAGAGAGGCGAAGTCCCGCCCATACTTCCGCCCCATGGAAAATTATCTTTTAAAATTGACAAACATCATGTGTGTAATTTGTGGCACAATTCAAACGGGATCGAAAGATAATCTTTCTCTCTCCATCGACTTCAATACATACTTTTTCAGAATGTCACGAGGCTCAGGACCCAAACGCACGACACCAAAAACAGATCAGGATTAGCAAGGTCCTTTAATTAAGGTCAAAACACAAAGTGCTCACTTGGAGGATCACAACTCTAAACAAAAACATCTACATGGACTATCAAAAATGAAACCAAAAGAGTCTATCGAAAATATACTTAACGCGATCAAGGAATGACTGGCAGGCTTGACGAGACAAGACGAACTGGCACAGGACGAGACGCAGACTACATAAGGGGACCCAGGTGGCAACAATAAGGGAAACACACACAAGGGCAGGATGCTCTGAAACGAGAGGGAAAGGTTACTACAAAATCCATCCATCCATCTTCTCCGCTTCTCCGTGGTCGGGTCTCGGGGTATCAGCTCCAGCAGAGAGCCCCAAACGTTCCTTTCCCCTCATCAACCAGCTCTGACTGGGGGGTCCCAAGGCGCTCCCAGGCCAGCGAAGAGATATAATCCCTCCACCTGGTCCTAGGTCTACCCCTCGGTCTCTTCCCAGCTGGACGTGCCTGAAACACCTCCCTAGGGAGGCGCCCAGGTGGCATCCTAACTAGGTGCCCGAACCACCTCAACTGGCTCCTTTCGACGCGAAGGAGGAGCGGCTCAACTCCGAGTCCCTCCCTGATGACCGAACTTCTCACCTTATCCCTAAGGGAGACGCCAGCCACCCTGCGGAGGAAACCCATCTCAGCCGCTTGTATCCGCGATCTCGTTCTTTCGGGCACGACCCATCCTTCATGACCATAGGTGAGGGTAGGAACACGGCCCGGTAGACAGAGAGCTTTGCCTTCTGGCTCAGCTCCCTTCTCGTCACACGGTGCGGTAAAGCGACTGCAGTACCGCTCCCGCTGCTCCGACTCTCCGGCCCATCTCACGCTCCATTGTTCCCTCACTCGAGAACAAGACCCCGAGATACTTGAACTCCTTCACTTGGGGTAAGGACTCATTCCCTACTTGGAGTGGACAGTCACTACAAAATAAAACAGGAAATCACGAGACAAGGCAAAAGACAAAAGGACTGAACTAAATAAATTAACTTAACACAAATGTCTCGACACCACAATCATTTATCCGATATACGGTCCCATGGAGGTCCCGCGGAAAGGGAGGGACTTCGCCTCTCGATACACTCGTATTGTTATTTATTTTCTCTTTTGTTTATTTGCATTGCATTTGATGTTGAGGTAATACGAAAGAAATGAGGTTACATCAGAATCAGAATTTGACATTTTGTTTGATTAAAATAAAAAGTATTTAACATTAAAGACGTTTAAAAAGGAGTACAATGAATTTATGACAACTGCAGTATATTATATTTTACATTGAAGGCTGTGATTTAAAGAGAGGTAGCTATATATATAGAAATGTGCAACTATGCTCGGAGAGATGAACATACCTTTTTACAGGTAACTAGCAATTGTAATGGACTACATTTGTATAGATACCCTTCCCCCCTTCAAACTGTCCTCAAGATTTCCTACAATTCTGGTTGAATCTCCTCCTCCACCTCCTCCACCTCCTCGCTTTGGTTATTTTCAGCTGGGCTCAAATGCAACTGCAGATTTCCTAATTTAAACGCACGGTTCCAGGTGACATAACACTTCCTGACATATATTTGGCCCCTGATTCAAGTTGAGGGGAGGATGTGGTGAAGAGTGATTGTAATCAGTGTGTGTGTGTGTGTGTGTGCGTGTGTGTGTGTGTGTGTCTTTGTGGGGAGTAGGGGGGCAGCAGGTGTGAGAAGGTTCCTCTCCGTCAGTCCTCATTAGTAACCTCGCAGACACCTGGCCTTCCAAAAGGAAGTGTGTTAAAACGATTCGACCCTCTCTAAACACATATTAGTTTGTCTGCTGGAAAATCTCTTGCAGGAACGAGTCCTTAAACCGGGAAATTAGTTAGAATGTAAGCACCATGTGTTTTGTTTGTTATCCTGAAATAAGGTCTGTGCTTAACTCAAGCTGAAGAGATTTTGTCCTACGACATAAAATACGTCAGTAAATACCCCACTGGTGAATGAAAAAAACGGCGGTTGCTAACAAGTGTCTAAATGAGACGACTAAACGCCATTACGCCCAACATTAGCCACCTTTAGCTTAGCGGTGGTGACGTGAAGTCATGTGACCGTGCTGTAGTTCCTTCATAGCCCAACATTAGCCGCCTTTAGCTTAGCGGTGGTGACGTGAAGTCATGTGACCGTGCTGTAGTTCCTTTATAGCCCAACATTAGCCTCCTTTAGCTTAGCGGTAATGACGTGAAGTCATGTGACCGTGCTGTAGTTCCTTTATAGCCCAACATTAGCCTCCTTTAGCTTAGCGGTGGTGACGTGAAGTCATGTGACCGTGCTGTAGTTCCTTTATAGCCCAACATTAGCCGCCTTTAGCTTAGCGGTGGTGACCTGAAGTCATGTGACTGTGCTGTAGTTCCTTTATAGCCCAACATTAGCCACCTTTAGCTTAGCGGTGGTGACGTGAAGTCATGTGACCGTGCTGTAGTTCCTTTATAGCCCAACATTAGCCTCCTTTAGCTTAGCGGTGGTGACGTGAAGTCATGTGACCGTGCTGTAGTTCCTTTATAGCCCAACATTAGCCGCCTTTAGCTTAGCGGTGGTGACGTGAAGTCATGTGACCGTGCTGTAGTTCCTTTATAGCCCAACATTAGCCACCTTTAGCTTAGCGGTGGTGAAGTGAAGTCATGTGACCGTGCTGTAGTTCCTTTATAGCCCAACATTAGCCTCCTTTAGCTTAGCGGTGGTGAAGTGAAGTCATGTGACCGTGCTGTAGTTCCTTTATAGCCCAACATTAGCCTCCTTTAGCTTAGCGGTGGTGACGTGAAGTCATGTGACCGTGCTGTAGTTCCTTTATAGCCCAACATTAGCCGCCTTTAGCTTAGCGGTGGTGACCTGAAGTCATGTGACTGTGCTGTAGTTCCTTTATAGCCCAACATTAGCCTCCTTTAGCTTAGCGGTGGTGACCTGAAGTCATGTGACCGTGCTGTAGTTCCTTTATAGCCCAACATTAGCCTCCTTTAGCTTAGCGGTGGTGACGTGAAGTCATGTGACCGTGCTGTAGTTCCTTTATAGCCCAACATTAGCGGCCTTTAGCTTAGCGGTGGTGAGGTGAAGTCATGTGACCGTGCTGTAATTCCTTAATAGGCAGCCCAACATTAGCCGCCTTTTGCTCCCTGTTTCAATGAAAGAAATCTAATCGAATCAGGGAGATGCTGCCTTCAGGGAGCGACTCAGAAATATAACACCCCTGCACCTCTCTGTGGCATTGTTTGTGAATAATCTAAGATGATGGCAGTCTGAAAGCTCTAATCAACAAACAACCTCTTAAAAGTTAATTAGGAGAATGAGATGGAACCGCAGCCAGCTGACAGTATGGTTTTGATAATTGTGCTGAGAAACCAGTGAAGTGCAGATGAAGCCGCTGAGTGTTGATGTTTGACTTGTGGCAATGCATTGTGGGTGTTTTTTCAGACCTCTGTGCAGTAGGTCTGAGTTTGGACTGGCTGCAGTAACGGTTCTGATAATAGTCACACAAAGGAAGTGGAATAAAACACAGATGTTTTCCAAAATGTCAGCCTTTATCTTCATCTAAATATACACATGACTTCCTCTCCTTTCTCCTCAATTCTGGTCACAATGTTCATTTGACTTTGGTAATATTAATGGAAACGTTTTAGTAAATAGACTTTCTGGTGTATCAAATTAGATGATTGATACCAGAGTGCTTTCGAAATAAAATATAGTATGTAATATGTTTTCTGAAACGTTTTCAATAACTACCCCATGACATATTTTTCCAGCAAGTACCACCTGACTAGTACCAGACATGTCATCACTACGTAACACTCTCCTATTGGCTAGCGCTCCAACACATTGTACATGATAGGCTAAGGGGCGGGACATCTCTAAACGGTCGACCAATCACAACAGAGCCGGCCAGCTAACCAATCAGAGCAGACTGGGCTCTGGTTTCAGACAGAGGGTGAAAAGAGGTTTTAGCATGGACACAGTAGAGCCACTAGATACTAATATAATAATATGGCCCCTTTAAATGCATCAATAATCATAATCCAGTAATTTAATATATATGATTCTGAAATGGGACATTAAATAAAATACTTTTTACACAATTAAGATTTTGAATGCAGGACTTAACAAAGTATTTGTACCAGTGTTTTTATTTGTATCTCCCTGTTGCGATCTCACAGACAGATGGTAGACGACCATGAACAAATCACTTAGGAGCGGCAGTATTGAATATACTGGAGACTACATACGTTATGTTTACACAACGTCTAAATGACCTTTACGTTTGCACTGCCTCGTTGTTTGCTGATTAAATCTGGAGAGACTTAAAGAGCATCCTTGTGGTGATTTATAATTAAAGTCATATGCTTTCTTATCTGTGTGTAGCTTTGGAAGGCCTATATTTAATTCAACCCTATAATAATATTTGTCTAAAAAAAAGCATGTTTGTTCCACCCTTTTTATTACTATTGATCCACACCTCTCTCAGTGTATTTCCCTTGTTGTGGTGTTGGTAGTTTTATACAGTGTGTAATCAAACAGTCCTGTAATCTCCATTGTGTTGGCATTCCCGTTCAGCCAGTTTGAAAACATAATTTACAAAATGGATCGCCATTTATCAGACAGAGCTCATCCTGCCAGGAAACACACAGTGGACCAACACGTAATATATATTCATCATAACTTATATTTAACAAACCAATGTTCAACTTCAGTGAAAGGATTAACAAAGACACATGATACTCGGTCTAACATTGAAGTGTAACCTGTTAAGCCCGAGAGCCCCGGAAGAGGGGGCTGCAGGGTTTTTTTCTCACGAAACTGTGTCTCGGGGCTTCTTAATATTTAAAAACCTATTAGTGTGTTATACCAGATTAACGGGAAGAAACTCGGCTAACTGACGATACGAACCATTTCTACCAAAACAAAACACAAGTCTCATAAGAAGCGTCTAAATGACCCCTGAGCGAAAACATGCTAATGCACCTAGCACAGAACTCAAGGTAAAAATACCCTTATTACTTATCGTAACTGCACATACAAGATATCCGATTAAAGCTGATATTGCACAGATTTTATTACATTTAAGAAAGAAAATGTTGTAACATAAATACAACATGGCAAATCATTATTTCATAAACAAAATAATGATCTTTATGAAACTTTCCCTGGATGTTGCC
Source organism: Chaenocephalus aceratus (assembly GCA_023974075.1). Taxonomy (NCBI): domain Eukaryota; kingdom Metazoa; phylum Chordata; class Actinopteri; order Perciformes; family Channichthyidae; genus Chaenocephalus; species Chaenocephalus aceratus. The sequence goes on from JAMFTG010000582.1 coordinate 81,252, forward strand.
AACATATTTCAGCATGCATGATCCTTCCCATTTGTCTCATACTTGTGGAAGAAATTGCTCTGGAGTCCAGTTACATTTACCATGTCTTATAACTCTGGACAAAAAAGCTATTGCATTTTTATGACCCTTCTTTGTACATGACTTATCAAGAATGTCCTCTGGATTGCACCATACCGTTTTGCTGCACTGCATTGGGGCAATAATCTTATATTTCGTACAAGCCACAAATCATAATGTGCTGCAGCTCCATCAGCACTTTCAACACCAACTAATAAAGTCTGTTAAAAGCTGCTTAGCTCTGTACTTACTGACCAGGAATACTTGCATTCTGGCATTGCATAAAAAAAACATGGCTTTTATCTGCCAAGGGTATGAAATAAAGCTGTCATTTGGTACGGTGGTTACATTCCAATCAGGATCAGGAGAGACTTGTTTGGATTTAACAGTGTGTATTTATGCCAAGAATACACAGATGAACGTAATGGTGTTTGGTGATTAGACCTTGTTGTGTTACATACCCATCATCAGTGGCGGACTGGCCATCGGGACGTTCGGGATGGGCTAAGTGGGCCGGTCGGACGATGTGGGCCGGTCGGATAAGTCACTAGCAACCCCCCCACTAGCAGCAACCCCCCCCGGTCGGACGATGTGGGCCGTTCGGATAAGTCACTAGCAACCCCCCCCCCCCGGTCGGACGATGTGGGCCGGTCGGATAAGTCACTAGCAACCCCCCCCCGTTGACAATTTACTAGTGGTACCGAAGTGGGCCGGTCGAGATGCCCGGGCTGATTTTTACTCCCAGTCCGCCCCTGCCCATCATATAGGATGACTTAAAATTCCCATTATAAATATTTATCATTATGTTTTCCTCACACTCAAGTAACCTTTTGGATGCAGGATGTCAACATAGAGGTAATTTAGATTGAGGTCTTTCTACCTTCACTCATGTAAAAGATCTTTTATCATAATATAAAATTTAGATGCAAGTCCTCACATTTGGCTTTTTTTGCTTGTAAAATGACTCAAACTAATGAATTAATCACATACAAAGTTAACTGACTAACTGTTGAATAATTAAAGGTTATTTATAACATATTTTTTAAGTCTGTGTCTCCCTACATTAAAGGTGGGGTAGGTAAGAATGGAGAAACCGGCTCGAGATCGCTAGAATTTGAAAATACGCAGCCGGAAAAAATCTGCCACTTCCTCACAGAGCCCCGCCTCCAACACACACGAACGCGCACATGACCAATGAGGGCACGAGATAAGTTTGTGCCCCGATGGAAGGCTGACAGGCAGGTAGGCCATCCAGTTACTTTAGCCGGCTCAGATGATTGGCCGAATCCACCGTTACATCTGGGACCCAGGAGATGGCGCCATTGGAGGAGACAACCTACCGCGCCGGCAGTGGACCACTCTGAACCGTCTACGAACTGGGGTCGGTCGCTTTAAAAACCTCGATGAAGACGTGGGGCTTGGCGGACGGTGCGGCGACCCTGAGCAGACCGCTGTCCATATAATCACCATCTGCCCCTTGTATAGACCACCCTCGGAAGCCAGCCTCTTCGACCTAGGACCAGAGATGCGGGCATGGCTACACGACACCGAGTTGGACATCTAACGTTACACGAAAGAAGAAGAAGATGATTGGTCGTGCTTTTTACAGCGCCACGGCTTCCACAGATGAGATATTTATATGTATTTATTGTCAAAGCATTTCATGTATTCATTGCTATCGGGACGTTAAGAGCATTCCATGGAATATAACAAGTGTTTCTGAAGTGAATTACCTACCCCACCTTTACGGTCTTCCAAACTCCGTCTCAAACATTTAATTTTTTGCCTAAAGGTTGTCCCATTAAAATATATTAAATACTCATCATGCATAATGTGCTTTAAAGTTCCAATAATGAAAACTCATTCTCTATAATTAATAATTAACTTCGTTCGTCTCCTCGTATAAAGTATAATTTCACTTGCAGGACTTTTACTTACTTTTTTCTCCTGAAGTAAATCGTAGTAGTCGTTTAGCAGCACTCAGTAAAGGGACGAGAGAGAGGCCATGACTTTGCAGCACTTGTTGTTTCTGTCATCTTAAAATCATTAAGTAGCTTCAATTACGGCCAACCGGAAGTCTGCTTTCTGGGTTGTCGTTATAAACCACTAACCCCCCCAGAGAGCGGGAAATCAACAGTGCCAGTGGTCATGGACATGGTCAATCAGAGGCTAAATACACTTCAGACCAGAGTCCGGCACGGGTCTGATTTTCAAGACCCGCTTCCGCAAACCGACCCGTCCCGTCGGCACAAGATCCGCAAACCGACCCGAACCCGCATATCCTATGAGCAGTGAAAACGTGCAATTATTAACACACGCAGTTGCATATTTGGCTCAAAAAGCGTGGGATGTTGGTTCTTTCCTCCATCTAGGTCCTAGGATGATTTCGCTCTTGAGGAAGTCAATCAATCAATCAATCAATCAATCAATCAATCAATCAATGTTTATTTATAGCCCAATATCACAAATGTTACATTTGTCTCAGTGGACTTCACAGTTTGTACAGAATATCAGTATGACAATACGACACCTTAGACCCTCTGTCCTCAGACCCTCTGTCCTTAGACCCTCTGTCCTTAGACCCCCTGTCCTCAGACCCCCTGTCCTCAGACCCTCTGTCCTTAGACCCTCTGTCCTCAGACCCCCTGTCCTTAGACCCTCTGTCCTCAGACCCTCTGTCCTCAGACCCTCTGTCCTCAGACCCTCTGTCCTTAGACCCTCTGTCCTTAGACCCTCTGTCCTCAGACCCTCTGTCCTTAGACCCTCACATCGTACAAGGAAACACTTCCAGAGAAAACCCACAGTTTAAAGGGAACATGGGAGAAACCTCAGGGAGAGCAGCAGAGGAGGGATCCCTCTCCCAGGACGGACAGACGTGCAATAGATGCCGTGTGTAAATTGAAAAGATAATACATTTGCAACATAGGTAGTCCAGATGTTTGGAAATGCATGTGTGTATAATAGGAAGATGAATCCACGAGTAAGATGTTTGATGCATTACAGATATTTTCTCATTTTTCATAGTTTCTTTCCTCTAAATTGTATATACTTCCAGAGATGGGGTCGTTACTAAAAAAAAGTAATATATTACACTACTTCGTTACTCTCTACATAAAGTAATTCGTTACTTTACTCGTTACTTTACTCGCAGGGCCGGCCCGCCCCTCCCTGCAGGCAGATCACGCAGACTGCTAAAGTTTCAAATGTTCTCTTTAGTTCAGTTTCCATTGTCGCATAAGACTGATCCAGATCCTGAATGTTTTCCTATCTGACCGTGGCTGTCCTCTGTCTCCTGCTATCTGACTGTGGCTGTCCTCTGTCTCCTGCTATCTGACCGTGGCTGTCCTCTGTCTCCTGCTATCTGACCGTGGCTGTCCTCTGTCTCCTGCTATCTGACCATGGCTGTCCTCTGTCTCCTGCTATCTGACCGTGGCTGTCCTCTGTCTCCTGCTATCTGACCGTGGCTGTCCTCTGTCTCCTGCTATCTGACCGTGGCTGTCCTCTGTCTCCTGCTATCTGACCGTGGCTGTCCTCTGTCTCCTGCTATCTGACCATGGCTGTCCTCTGTCTCCTGCTATCTGACCATGGCTGTCCTCTGTCTCCTGCTATCTGACCGTGGCTGTCCTCTGTCTCCTGCTATCTGACCGTGGCTGTCCTCTGTCTCCTGCTATCTGACCGTGGCTGTCCTCTGTCTCCTGCTATCTGACCGTGGCTGTCCTCTGTCTCCTGCTATCTGTATATGTTGCGCAGTCTATCTCTGCTCACGCTGTTGCGTCGGCGTGTTCTCCTGCGTGTTGGCCATGTGTTGCACTGGAACCAGACTGGAGCACACCGCAAAGACTTCAGCCGAGCACGTACGAACTGCGCATGCGTGAGTGGCAATAACTCTCCTTACCAGCAGGCGGCGGTAGTGTGTATTCGTCATTCAAAACAGGCAACAAGCGGAAAACAGAGAAGAAGAACAGACTACGTGTGTGATATAAATAAACAACAGCTATGTGCGGTAGCTTCACCTTAGCATGTGTTCTTTGCAGGTGTTTGTTGAGGTTTGATTATGACTGATTTTAGAAAGTAACGAAGTAACGCGTGTCGGGGCAATGTTAGTAACTGTAGTGTGATTACTGAATTATAAAAGTAGCGCGTTACACTACTCCGTTACCGACAAAGTAATATAATTACATTATTATACACCCAACTCTGTATACTTCAATATGCAATACATCAAATTGCTACTGGTTTATTCGTGCTCTTATAAACACATTCCAAAAAGTACGATTGCAATGTCTGTTCTGCTGTTTCTCAGCCGTTAGCTTCCAGATAGTCCCGGGGTGTTGCCTTCTTCAGTGCCCACACGCTAGCTGTTCGTTTGTATTGTGGTACCATCAACTCAAGAGCTGCTCTAATCATTAGTGCCTCGTTTATAGCAGTCCGTCCTCTTATTGACAGCAGTCCAATTAAGAGTGCTTTGGCGGTCTGATAGATTTTATGCATCTCTGCTCAAGAACACACCAAATAGCTCTCATCCTTTCTTCTCTGTGCAACATCCTCTCTTCCTCAGACTCAATATCTTCACCCCCCTAAGTTATTTAGAGGCATTTCCCTCCGAGGGGCCGTTCAGCCAGGAATCTATCACTAAAATGGCGAGGGCTCCATAAAGCAGGAGTGGGGACAGCAGCAGCAACACTGAGGCTTTTTACTGCATGGCAGGCAATATGATTAGTGTGAAGTATTGTGTGCATGTGCTGCTTTACACACACCAGTAACTACACTCAGTGTTTCTACCATACAGGGAGAATATCGGTTGTTAAAATTACTTTCCCTCTCTTTCCTGCCGCTTTGTAATTGCACCATTAGGCGCAGCGCTGGAAGTGATTATTTGTTTTGAGAGGTTGCACTGCAGCTCGTGTAATTGGTTCTGACGCTCAGAAGACTGGCAATATTTTAAACTGACGGAAGAGCTGAAACATTGCATATTTACTTACAATCTGGATGTATTCAGGCTTTTGACTGAAGTATGTAATATAACACTAACGCAAAGAGGTGTTCATAGATAGAACAGAAGGCATGAAACCCTCTTTAATGGTCACACAGCAGCACAGGGACATGTGTCCTCTGCTTTTAACCCATCCTAGTGCCAGGAGTCTAGTACTAGGAGCAGTGGGCAGCTATTGTACAGCAATGGGAGTGAGGGGGGTGTCCGGTGGCTTGCTCAAGGGCAGGGCAGGAGGTGAACTGGGACCTCTCCAAGTAGCAGTCCACACTCCATATTTTAGGTCTGGTCGGGGACTTGAACCGGCGACCCTACGGCTCCCAGTCCAAGCCCCATACTGACTGAGCCACTGCTTGCTTGCCACATCCTCTCTGCACTATGTTGGGAGTGAACAGGGCTAAGACGAGAGAAGATGTGAAACTTCATTTGATTTGAGCTGCATATTCAAAGTGTCTGAAAAGTTGACCTCAGAGCTGCAGCTGTTTATGTTTTGGATGGATGGGGAAGAAGCTTTTAATAGTGTAAAAGAAATGTCATGGTATCTTTATGATGGTTTTTTATTTTTAATGTCATTATTATCTCATAATAGTTTTTATTTCCTAATATTTTAGGGTTACTCTTACTGTTCAAATGTTTTCCTCCAAATTATACACCAAAGCTAACCGCTATATGTGTACAATTATTCGGCAATAAATATGGTGGTACGATCCGTACGAATGATCCGTTTTATTTTGAAGAGTATTCATTTATTTAGATCGCATGTGTCAAACTCGAGGCCCGGGGGCCAAATCAGGCCTTTGATGGATTTAATTTCGGTCCGCAGGATAATTTGTAATTCCTGTTAGATCTGGCCCGCCGGTATATTGCAGCACGCCTTCCTCCATCCTGAGGGTCTCCTCCGCTCAGAGCCTGAGCCCAAACATTGATGACCTTGCACCCTGATGAGACGCCAAGTATCTGAGCTAGCATCTCAGAGCAGCAACCTGAGTTCAATGGATGCTTCCTTCTGCACTTTCTCTCTCGACAGCAGGGCATGTTTGGTTTCTCTCTGAGGGGAATAGTTTTGTTGAAGCTGCTGTTGGCCTGTGGGGAAATGTACTCATGAGAAGTGACTCTGGAGAAGCTGCAGATAGAGCCATGAGAAATGAATGCAGCTGATTATTTAATGTTGTTTTTATAGGCAATAATTGAAGCTTTGATAGTTCCAGGTTTAATATGTGCAATAAGTTCATTTCAATAAGTTCTGCAATAAACATTGAACCAGTCCGGCCCTCGACTAGTACCCATTTCTTTATGTTGGCCCACTGTGTATTTGAGTTTAACCCCCTGCTGTAGAGAGAGAGTTTAGCCCAGCACCGTGAATTCTGGGTCAATACAAAAAACTGTCTTCTGCACTTGGGTCCTATCTGCTCTGCTCTCCAGCCTTGACATGGGTTTAGAGCAGGGGTGTCAAACTCAAGGCCCGGGGGCCAAATCCGGCCCGCCACTTCATTTCATGTGGCCCACAAGAGCTTTCAAAGTATATCATTTATTTAAGTTTATTTTAAAGTTACGTGCCGCTTTACAGGAGAATGTTGCCCATAAACTACATGTCCCACAATGCATCTCATTGTGTGACATGCGTAATGAAGAGACTTGCAATTATTTTCCCTAGACTTCTGCTTTCAGACGTAGTTAATTATGAAGTTATTACCCTATCCGATAATAATCCAATGCAGAGGCAATAATGTAAAATAATACATTATTTTATATTTATTATGTATTTTTATATAATCTTAAAGTTACCACCGGCCGTTTGAGTGCAACCATAATTCTAATGTGGCCCGCGATGAAATTGAGTTTGACACCCCTGGTTTAGAGAAAACATTTTAAAAGGATTAGAAAACTGAAATAAAATCCGAAGTATATTGGCCATTTGTCAGTTTCCACTTTCTTATATCTGATAGAACATCCTGTGCGTGTGCATCCTTCATTTAACTGAAAGTGTGTGTATTAATACCTCTCGCCTCTCTTTCCTCCCCCTCTCCCCCTCTCCCCCTCTCCCCCTCTCCCCCTCTCCTCCTCTCCCCCTCTCCCCCTCTCCCCCTCTCCCCTCTCCCCCTCTCTCCCCCTCCTTTAGCACTATGCTGAGATCCCGTGCAGGTTTCCCACCATGCTGGAACTGGGCTCGTGTTCGGTCACTCCTGCCTCTCTGACAGGGGACCGCCATGTGTTGGGGCGACAAAGACCCCCATCAGGTCCTCAATCAGAGTGTCCTGTGGGGGGTCTGGGTGTGGGGACAACCCCGAAAAAAAAGCTCCACATCCTGCGTTCCTCCGCCCCAGCAGACCCTGAGAAGTGGCAGAAACGTGGATCCGGAGAGACGCCCGCCCTGTTGGAGCCTCGGAGCCTTTCCGCCTGCTTCGACAGCCTTTATCTGCCTCACATGCCGGGCCACGAGCCTCCGAGCCGCCTGGGCCTCACTCTGGACGTTGGTTCCACTTTTGATGTGGGCGGGGGGATAGATGGAGATCCTGCAGTCAGTCCCAATGTGATGAAGAGACGTCGGGGGGGGCTCATCGAGCAGAGGGACATCGTGAAAGCCCACCAGGCGCACAAGATCCACAGCACGCCTCAGGCCAGACGCAAGGAGTGGGAGTGAGTACATGAAGCTGATTTACCTCCACCCCGACCCCCGACCCCCGACCCCCGACTCTCCCGCCTACATTATGAGAGCTCTATCCTCATTAAACATATATTATTTAAGCTGAATCTTTTATCCAAAACAAGTGCAATTAATCATGAAGATCTAATTCCTAACTCCAAGCATCCTGCAGGTATGAGAGAACACAAGCTGTAGTTCATGCTGGTGTGGGTCGCTGAACATCTCAGGTGGTGTGTGATTGGTCAACTGCTTAGAGAGGTCCCGCCCCTTAGCCTATCACGTACAATGTGTTGAAGAGCTTGCCAATGGTGTTACATTGTGATGTCGCTATGGTTGCTATGTTCAGGAAGTAAATATAAGTCCCCAAATAAATCCTCCTTAATTTATCTAATATTAACTAATGTTCCCCATAAATACTCATCTGTGGGAGTATTTGCGAATGATGTGAGTGACCACTGTGCTGTAGCCACGATCAGGGACACTGAGGTCCAAAAGGTTAAACCACGCATTATCATCAAGAGACATAAAACATTTTGTGGAGCAGGGTTTTGTTCATGACCTGTCTGGGTTTCGATCTGTGTGCTGATGTAGAAACCGCTTGGTCTTATTTTTATCTTGGTTTTATGGAGATCATTGATAGACATGCACCCTGCGTACATTCAGAGTGAAGGGACGAGACAGTCCTTGGTTTCCTGCTGAGCTGTCTCCTTCATGAGAGAAACAAGGCCTGGGCTAAGGCTAGGCCATCAGGCTCAGAGGTAGAGTGGCTGCGTTTCAGGCAGCTAAGAAATAGCTTCACTTCACATATCAAAAGTGCTAAGTCTAAGTATTATCTGTCAGTTTCCACAAAGAACCTGAATAATCCTGTTGGAAAGCCATAACATCGATTTCCACCGGTGAGATCCGTAATGAGCTCCTCCGTGCCTCACACAGCATCTGGCTATCGGACAGGGCTCTATGCTCAGCTGCTTTAATGAGCATGTTGTGTGTCCTGTGGCTCTCTGCTTGATTCTGTTTCTAACTCTGCTTCTGTGAACACCACAGTCTGTGACTCTGAACAACATGTGTTGGAAAACCCTTTCAGTTTTACCCCTTTTGCTGTTGATGTTGTTCGTGAAGCCTTAACCGAGTTAGATCCTAAGAAACCGGGCAACGTAGAACCTTTCTTTTTAAAGATAGCTGCAGCTTGTATTGCTCCACCTCTCTCTTCTCTTTGTAACCTCTCCCTCAGCTCTAACACAATCTCTAAAGTGTGGAAGTCAGCGTATGTCCTGCCTTCGCTGAAAGGAAGGGAGGCCACCTGATTAAATAACTATAGACCCATCTCTAAATTATCAGTTCTGGCTCAGGCTCTTGAACGCCTGGTGAGTGAACAGGTTAAGGTGTTTTTATGTAACCATGACTTCCTGTCTGAGCATCAGTCAGGCTTCAGAAAGCAGCGCAGCACCATCACTGCCACAATGAAAGTGGTGAATGACATTACGAGTATCTTAGATAATAAGCAGAGTTGAGCAGCTCTATTTATTGACCTGTCCAAAGCGTTTGACACCGTCGATCATCTCATCTTAAAGCAGAGGCTGCTCAGTGTCGGCATATCCAGCCATGCAGTGGGTGGTTTGTGAACTCCCTCTCTGGAAGGTCCCATGTGTTCACTTTTTTTTCACTGTTTTATTTATTTGATATGTTATATACTGCATTGTCTTGTTTATGTTTCTTATGCTGGTGTTAGGTATTGTGTATCTTGTTTTTATGTGTTTGTACGGCGACCTTGAGAGCCTTGAAAGGCGCCTATATAAAATAAATGAATTATTATTATTATTATTACTTTGATGGGCTGTCTTCTGAGTGGTCGAACATTGCTAATGGTGTTCCTCAAGGCTCTGTTTTAGGACCACTTTTATTCTGATGAGCTGCCTCCGTGCCTCACCACAGCATCTGGCTATCGGACAGGGCCATTATGCTAAATAGCTTTAATGAGCATGTTGTGTCCCGTGGCTCCCTGCTCGATTCTGTCACTGACTCCGTCTCGATGAACACCACCGAAGCAGACTCTGGAAAACCCTTTTAGTTTCTCTCCTTTTACGATTGACGTTGTTCATGAAGCCTTGACCACGTTAGATCCTAAGAAACCGGCTGGCCCGGACAACGTACCTTTCTAGCTGCAGATTGTATTGCTCCACCTCTGTAGACTTTCCGCTGTCCTGATAGAAACCGACATATAGTCACGCAGAAACTTCATATGAAAACAACTGTATGACTTCAAAGTGTTGATGACAAGCTTCAGAGGGGATGGTGTGTTACCTGTATCTCCTGCTTCCAGTCCTGTTGCTAAGCTAAGCTAACTGGCTGGAGCTTCCTATTTAGTGTACGGACTTCACAACGTCTACAATCAATTATAAACCCATTTCCAAATGTCAAAACTATTCCTTTAAATGTTACCCAAACGTTTGCTTTGTGTGTGTGCGCACCCTGCTGTGGAGAAAATAGCATCTCATATCGAAATAATTTCTTTGACCTTCTCATTATCGGCATACTGTTTCTTTGTGTGTATGTGTGTGTTACCTGTTTGCTCCTTGAACATGCATGCATGCGTGAGTGTGTGTGTGTGTGTGTATATTTAATGGTTTCCTGCCCTGTGGCGTTGTGGAATTTCTAGCTGATTACTGACTCTGGTTCCCTGCTAAAGCTGGAGATTCACCGCTGTGCCCTCCCCCCCCGAATCTCCACAGGCACAGGATGCCTCGACTCTTACTGAGTTATGTCTTTATCTGAAGACAGAGAAAGAACGAGGAGGAGAGGACATTCTGCTGATGTTCAGGTGTATATCAGTATGTAGTGTCTCTACTTTAAAGAGTCCTCTCCTGCTGATGTTCAGGTGTATATCAGTATGTAGTGTCTCTACTTTAAAGAGTCCTCTCCTGCTGATGTTCAGGTGTATATCAGTATGTAGTGTCTCTACTTTAAAGAGTCCTCTCCTGCTGATGTTCAGGTGTATATCAGTATGTAGTGTCTCTACTTTAAAGAGTCCTCTCCTGCTGATGTTCAGGTGTATATCAGTATGTAGTGTTTCTGCTTTAAAGAGTCCTCTCCTGCTGATGTTCAGGTGTATATCAGTATGTAGAGTCTCTACTTTAAAGAGTCCTCTCCTGCTGATGTTCAGGTGTATCAGTATGTAGTGTCTCTACTTTAAAGAGTCCTCTCCTGCTGATGTTCAGGTGTATATCAGTATGTAGTGTCTCTACTTTAAAGAGTCCTCTCCTGCTGATGTTCAGGTGTATATCAGCATGTCTCTGTAGCCTCGGTGGAGATCCATAACTTACAATAAATGCAGCGGAAGAAACAAAATGTTGGAATAAGTGGAGTAATGAGAATCAGCCCATGTGACCGTGGTACTGATGTGGCTGATTATTGGATCTCTAGAGCTGTCTCTCTCCAGCCTCATGTCCTTATCACAACACTCAAAAGGACAGATATACACTTGATGATGACCAAAGCGAGTCAGGATCATTACAGCCGTGAACAGCCACCTCTCAGGAACAGTTAGCGGGAAGCAGATGAGATGAGAACACCTGCTGCGGTTCTCTCAGGAGATGAGTCTGTCTGGAAGAGCTATTCATTAGGGAGAGGAAACCCGATTCTGATGGGAGGGTTTTTCCAGGGTTTGATTTGATTTATTTCAAATGTGTAAAACAATAATATAAAAAAAATCAATAATAATGAAATGAAACATGAGAGTTATTATACTGCACAAACTGAAGCAGTGTCAAGTTGATGAACAAAAATATTCCATCCATCTTCTCCGCTTATCCGTGGTCGGGTCGCGGGGGTAGCAGTTCCAGCAGAGCCCCAAACTTTCCTTTCCCCTCATCAACTGTGTGCTATTTAACTACCTTCACAGTTAGCTATCGGCTTTACAAAATAACTAACGTTGTCTATATCTAGCTATTTACTTTACAAGCTATCTAAAGTTTGCTATCTATCTAACTAGCTTACATAGCTATCTAACAAGCTAACTAGCTAATTTAGCTATCTAACTAGCTATGGCCAAATAAATCCATCCATCTTCTCCCGCTTATCCGTGGTTGGGTCTCGGGGTATCAGTTCCAGCAGAGAACCCCAAACGTTCCTTTCCCCTCATCAACCAGCTCTGACTGGGGGATCCCAAGGCGCTCCCAGGCCAGCGAAGAGATATAATCCCTCCACCTGGTCCTAGGTCTACCCCTCTGTCTCCACCCAGCTGGACGTGCCTGGAACACCTCCCTAGGGAGGCGCCCAGGTGGCATCCTAACTAGGTGCCCGAACCACCTCAACTGGCTCCTTTCGACGCGAAGGAGGAGCGGCTCAACTCCGAGTCCCTCCCGGATGACCGAACTTCTCACCTTATCCCTGAGGGAGACGCCAGCCACCCTGCGGAGGAAACCCATCTCGGCCGCTTGTATCCGCGATCTGGTTCTTTCGGGCACGACCCATCCTTCATGACCAAATAATAGTACTTTCTACTTCTCACATGTTGAACACAAATACCTGAACTTTCTACTTCTCACATGTTGAACACAAATACCTGAACTTTCTACTTCTCACATGTTGAACACAAATACCTGTACTTTCTACTTCTTACATGTTGAACACAAATACCTGTACTTTCTACTTCTTACATGTTGAACACAAATACCTGTACTTTCTACTTCTTACATGTTGAACACAAATACCTGTACTTTCTACTTCTTACATGTTGAACACAAATACCTGTACTTTCTACTTCTTACATGTTGAACTCAAATACCTGTACTTTCTACTTCTTACATGTTGAACACAAATACCTGAACTTTCTACTTCTCACATGTTGAACTCAAATACCTGTACTTTCTACTTCTTACATGTTGAACACAAATACCTGAACTTTCTACTTCTCACATGTTGAACACAAATACCTGTACTTTCTACTTCTTACATGTTGAACACAAATACCTGTACTTTCTACTTCTTACATGTTGAACACAAATACCTGTACTTTCTACTTCTTACATGTTGAACTCAAATACCTGTACTTTCTACTTCTTACATGTTGAACACAAATACCTGAACTTTCTACTTCTCACATGTTGAACTCAAATACCTGTACTTTCTACTTCTTACATGTTGAACACAAATACCTGTACTTTCTACTTCTTAGATGTTGAACTCAAATACCTGTACTTTCTACTTCTCACATGTTGAACTCAAATACCTGTACTTTCTACTTCTTACATGTTGAACTCAAATACCTGTACTTTCTACTTCTTACATGTTGAACTCAAATACCTGTACTTTCTACTTCTTACATGTTGAACACAAATACCTGAACTTTCTACTTCTTACATGTTGAACTCAAATACCTGTACTTTCTACTTCTTACATGTTGAACTCAAATACCTGTACTTTCTACTTCTTACATGTTGAACTCAAATACCTGTACTTTCTACTTCTTACATGTTGAACTCAAATACCTGTACTTTCTACTTCTTACATGTTGAACTCAAATACCTGTACTTTCTACTTCTTACATGTTGAACTCAAATACCTGTATACCTGGGGGGGTCCGAAAACCAGGCAGTGAGGGGTAGGGTTAGGGTAATGTTGTGAATCGAGTGGCCTGTGTTCGTCGTCCATAACATAACCCCACCACCACCATGGGTAGGGTTGGGTATCGAGAACCTTCCAACATTTCGATTCCAACGGCATCATTTAGAAATGTGAATTTCGGTTCCGCTTTTCGATGCCTGAGGAAATATTTCTTGCCGCTCTCCGTAGCCTACTGCATGACTGCAGCGGGGCGGGAAATGTAGCGTTGTATCTACACTTCCTACAGCGTAACCTGAGACCAGGGCCGGCCCGTCGCACTGGCATTATAGATGTTCGCCTAGGGCGCCAGATCTGTGGAGGCGCTGCGCTGGCAGCTCTGGGAGAAAAAATAAATGTTTTGACCGTTGGTGCTCATCCTAATTTTCGGCCTTGATGTAACAACATTCATAATTAAGTAAATGTAACACCCTTTTCACCCCGGTTACACGTTTCATTCGCCCTGTACGATGGGCGCTGCAAGTGATGAAAATGGGGGATGTTGGCTTATCTGGCAACCGCAGCTCACAGCCAAAGTGCGCGTGAGCGAGGGAGAAAGGGAGGGTGCACCGGAACCGGCGCTGTTGTTATTAGCATCTGGTGCTAGCTGCTCTAACGGAAGAAGAAGATGTTTCTACAATGATGTGGAGGAGAGTCCTCTCCAGTCAGACTGAGGCTGATAACTTCAGCTCAGTGAGGTAAAGGACTCTGAGTCTTTAGATAGTTCACTTTAGTCTAAGTTATCTCAGTGGGTCTCAAACGGTTTGATCACAATTTATGTAAACACATATTTCCAAGGCTCTCCTTTATAATTATTGGGATGAAACAGGTTTGAAATCATTCCAGTGTATACTATAGGACAGTAAACCAGACATATCGTTTTAAACTGGAGAGATACAAAAATATGCATAAATAAAATAGTAAAATAAGATATGAATGCGTTACATGTATTTGTTATTGGCTATGGGTTACTGGTTATGCTCACATACTTATTTGATTACCCTAACCCTCACACCAGATACTGACTGGTTTTCGGACCCCCCCAGACCCCCCCGACAGACACCACGATCCGTGTATCCATCACTTCCTGGTCTTCTCTAAAGAAGAGGGACCAATGGAAACGTTGTCATGTTGCCGTTGGTCACCATGGAAATCTCTGTAAAGATATATATAGTCCATTTACCATTTACAGATGCGTGTGTGTGTGAGTCCATGTACATGTGTGTGGCATCTGACACGTGTCGGTCTGGACCAAACATGCTGTCGGAAGAGCTGGATGAAATAACAGTGCTTAGTGATGGAGTGGCTCTAATGACCGTGATCAGAGAGGACCAGGAGTGTGTGTGTGTGTGTGTGTGTGTGTGTGTGTGTGTGTGTGTTTCTGTCAAGTGTGTGTGTATTTCAGAGGGAAAAGGTTACATAGAGAGGAGGGGATGGCACCAAAATGCTCACACAGATTGTGGGGATTTACGATATAGCATTACGATACGTAAATAACGAGATTTACAATATACCAAATATGATCATGTTATAAGACTCTATAACACTTTATAGTCAGATCAGCTCGATATCCGGTCCGTGGAGTGGATCTGGTTCATTTGTGACACTCAGCTGGGATTATTCACCGCGACACCTCTGGGTTTAGCTCAGTAATAATCCAGATCCAGATATAAAAACAATACAAAACACTTGATTCATTAACTCATGAAAGGCTTTCCTGATGGCTTTATGGTCTCAATCTCTAGCTAGAAGTCTTCTTCAATACAGCACGATGTTCATTTAGTTTTCTATCCAATGTAGAGTCAAACAGACGATGAAGCAGGTTATGCAACTGTCTCCACCAAAATAATTCTTGTGACACTACAAAAACCAAGCTGGCGATAGCGAAAAGATAAACTCCAGGCCAGTGCCGTAGCCAGGAAGCATTGTGTGGGTGGGCCAGGGGAGACGTATTAAGCGTGGGGTCTGAGTTCACTTCATTAAGGATTTATTTTATTGTTTAATGCACTAATTAAACACAAGCATAAACTAGCAGTGAAAACATAAACATATAGGCACGGCAGCCTCGTGGCGCGTCCACACAGCGGCGTGCGTTGAAGCTTGCCGGCGGGCGTGTCTGAAACTCGACCAACAACCAATCACATGAATCTCCCGCCCCTGACACACAAGCAGCGGTTTGATTGGCTAGAGCTTGTACTGGCATATGATTCGATTGGCTGACGCTTCTGCCGAGGCTTCAAAAGTTGAACATTGCTCAACTTTTGCAGCGAGCCACGCTAGCAAAGCTTCGCATCGCTTCCCACAATGCAGTTCGGCGAAAAGTGACGTCACCCCATTCAAAGTGAACGGTGACGCTTTCAACGCACGCCGCCGTGTGGACCGGCCGTCAGAATGTCAAACTGACATCCACACGACCGGCTCGGCGGCCACAGGTTGTTTACCCTTGACAGTCGCGCGGTGGGCACACACTGAGTGTTTTCATATTCAGCACATGTGGACACGCTTCACTGCAGACCTCAAGAAGAAACAAGGCTTTCATTCACTCACGGCAAAACTTACTTTACTTACTAATTTACTCACGGTAAAAACATGCACTTCCTATTCCATCGTAATGAAGGTGGAATGTAACTATATCCAGAATAAGTTTGATTGGATCCAGGCTGGAAACATGTTTATTTCTGCTGTGAAGTTGGGGGGGGGTCTATGGGAATTGCTCCTTTCTGCATCCACCCCCTGTCGGCCACTAGAGGAACTGCAGTTTCTGGCACTTCCTTCTGGGCTTGTGTGAAGCTGACAATTGAGCGGCCCAGACCAAGCAAGGAGGCAGAGGCAGCACGTTGCAAATATAACCCGGCGTGGGCATTTATTACAGCGTGAACACAATACACACAGCCTCCATCCTGCTGCTGCTCACGTGGGCACAGCCAGCAGCCACCGGGATCTCTCACACACTACCAGCC
>JAMFTG010000582.1:102500-105000 GCA_023974075.1 Chaenocephalus aceratus
TGACAGAAAAGAGATAACAGCTGATCCACTCAGAGATTTTAGTCATTTCTCTTCCAATATGTTTTTTAAAAAGTGGAGCCTCGCAGATGGGGGTGCTGCAGCCCCTCAACATAAAAACATAAACAGAACAACAAAAGGACATCATACAGCATCATTTACATAACTATCCACATGAGCAGGTACCAACAGCTTCTGATTGAGTAGCATCCAACCGAGCTTTAAAAACATTTAGTGGCACCAGATTGTTCAGTTTCCATTTAATTTGCAGCCTGTTCCAAGACAGAGGAGCTGCATCTAAAAGCTGTCTTCCCTAAGACAGTCCTAGCAGTTGGCACATTTAATAAAACCACAGCATGCGATCTCAGGCAGTAGCCACTTACAATTCTCCGTGAGATCAGGGAGCAGATATAAGATGGAAGTTTCCCTAGCATGGCTTTGTATATAAAAATGTACCAGTGACTGAGCCTCCGTACAGTTAGTGAAGGCAAACCAGCCCTTGCATACAGGGTACAGTGAAGGGTTAATGCTTTACAGTTTGTCACAAATCTCAGAGCGCTGTGATACGCAGCATCTAACTGGACCAGGCAATGGGCAGGTGCATTCATATAGACCAGATCCCCAGAGTCCAGCACAGGTCAAAGGTCACAGAGCCTCTTCCTGGCCTCAAGCGAGAAACAGGACGTGTTCCTGTAGAAGAACCCTAGCCTCACCCTCAGCTCTTCAGCAGGTTATTGACATGAAGTTTAAAAGAGAGACAATCATCAAGCCAGATACCAAGGTGTTTGTAACAGGCAACAACTTCAAGTTTTATTCCTTGCGTAGTTACAATATCTAAAACAGGCTCTGGTGTCTGTTTAGCTTTAGAAAGAGCGTTACCTTTGTTTTATCCACATTTAAAAGAAGCTTTAGTTCAGAGAGCTGAGTCTGAATAGTGTTAGAAACAGCCTGTAATTTAACACCAGCCTCCTGAATGGAGGGACCTGCACAGTACATCACAGTATCATCCGCATACAAATGTAAAGTAGCTTCATCCACATGTTCCCCTAAGCTGTTGATGTAGATGGAGAATAAAAGTGGTCCTAAAACAGAACCTTGTGGTACACCATTAGTGATGTTTAACCACTCAGAAGACAGTCCATCAAAATGAACACATGGGACCTTTCAGAGAGGTAGTTCACAAACCACCCACTGCAAGGCTGGATATGCCAATACTGAGTAGCCTCTGCTTTAAGATGAGATGATCGACGGTGTCAAACGCTTTGGACAGGTCAACAAACAGAGCTGCACAACTCTGCTTATCATCTAAGATACTAGTAATGTCTTTTACCACTGGTGTCAATTCCTGGTTGCTAACGCCATGGTAACACATAATCACTGATGATTCACTGGTGGACTCATCAGAACAGAGTGGACGAGCTGACCAATCAGAGCACAGTGGGCTCACAGGGGGGGGGGGCAGGAGCTCCAAGAAGCCGTGTCGGACAGAGAGTGAATACACAGACTAGAGATGCTGTGAGAAACCAATGTGAGTTTGGAACATTGAACAAAGTGAATCTATTCTCTACCTCAACAATGGAACTATGATCAGTAGAAATGGGACCTTTAAAGAAGATGATTGAATCCCATGAAGCAGATTCAGTCGAAGCATTATCCTACAGCTTACAGAGAAGACATAACATCTGATCCTTTACAACAAACACTATCTGTCTTTTCATGTTTTGAGCACACTGCCATGCTGCTAGAAATCCCCACATGCTCTACATCCTGTAATCCGTTACTCCCCGTGTCTGAGAGCTTCAGTTACTCAGGTTCAGTTTGGAGCAAACGGACGATTCCTGAAAAGGTTGTTTCTCCCTCCATCAATGTTTTCCCGACACTTTATCAGGCCTGACCCTTTGTAATTTCATCAGCACCCACCAGGGAGAGGATCCTTCTCTCCTTGTTTCCGTCTCCGTCTCCTTCTCCTTCATTATCGTCTCCCTGTCACCAGCGCAGAGTAAATGTCAGAGCTGTTTGTCATAAGTAAATTATTAATGATGCCACGCTGAAAAGCCATTTGCTGCGCCACAAACCCACGAGCCTGTCAAACACTGTGCAGAGTGGAGAAGGCAGCGCTCCTGAAAGATAGAGAGAGACGATGTGTTTTAAATGTTTGCTCACGACAATAAAATAATGCTTTCATTTAATTTAATATTTGTTTACAAACAAGTATTTGTTTGTGATGCGTTCAGTGTGGAGACTCCCTGATGAAGTGATGGAATGGTATTGTTAGAGTCGGTGTTGTTCTGTGTATATTGCTAAAATAATACGACCTAATAGGAGCTATAATAGGACTACAATTCCCATCGCGCACCAGACAATTAATAAAGACATATTTGGGAATTAGAGATTGAAGACATGTGCTTGGTTTAATGTAAAGTAAACCTCTAGAGTTTGTTTCATATTCCTTTACTTTTGTTTAATTGGTGTTAACTCTCGTAAAGGCCTAATTTCTTTGTTT
>JAMFTG010000582.1:107500-132950 GCA_023974075.1 Chaenocephalus aceratus
CTCTCCTGCTGATGTTCAGGTGTATATCAGTATGTAGTGTCCTCTACTTTAAAGAGTCCTCTCCTGCTGATGTTCAGGTGTATATCAGTATGTAGTGTCTCTACTTTAAAGAGTGCTCTCCTGCTGATGTTCAGGTGTATATCAGTATGTAGCGTCTCTACTTTAAAGAGTCCTCTCCTGCTGATGTTCAGGTGTATATCAGTATGTAGTGTCTCTACTTTAAAGAGTCCTCTCCTGCTGATGTTCAGGTGTATATCAGTATGTAGTGTCTCTACTTTAAAGAGTCCTCTCCTGCTGATGTTCAGGTGTATATCAGTATGTAGTGTCTCTACTTTAAAGAGTCCTCTCTCTGCTGATGTTCAGGTGTATATCAGTATGTAGTGTCTCTACTTTAAAGAGTGCTCTCCTGCTGATGTTCAGGTGTATATCAGTATGTAGCGTCTCTACTTTAAAGAGTCCTCTCCTGCTGATGTCAGGTGTATATCAGTATGTAGTGTCTCTACTTTAAAGAGTGCTCTCCCGCTGATGTTCAGGTGTATATCAGTATGTAGTGTCTCTACTTTAAAGAGTCCTCTCCTGCTGATGTTCAGGTGTATATCAGTATGTAGTGTCTCTACTTTAAAGAGTCCTCTGCTGCTGATGTTCAGGTGTATATCAGTATGTAGTGTCTCTACTTTAAAGAGTGCTCTCCGCTGATGTTCAGGTGTATATCAGTATGTAGTGTCTCTACTTTAAAGAGTCCTCTCCTGCTGATGTTCAGGTGTATATCAGTATGTAGTGTCTCTACTTAAAGAGTCCTCTGCTGCTGATGTTCGGGTGTATATCAGTATGTAGTGTCTCTACTTTAAAGAGTCCTCTCCTGCTGATGGGACAGGTGTATATCAGTATGTAGTTGTCTCTACTTTAAAGAGTCCTCTCCTGCTGATGTTCAGGTGTATATCAGTATGTAGTGTCTCTACTTTAAAGAGTCCTCTCCTGCTGATGTTCAGGTGTATATCAGTATGTAGTGTCTCTTACTTAAAGAGTCCTCTGCTGCTGATGTTCGGGTGTATATCAGTATGTAGTGTCTCTACTTTAAAGGTCCTCTCCTGCTGATGGGCAGGTGTATATCAGTATGTAGTGTCTCTTACTTTAAAGAGTCCTCTCCTGCTGATGGGCAGGTGTATATCAGTAGTAGTGTCTCTACTTTAAAGAGTTCCTCTCCTGCTGATGTTCAGGTGTATATCAG
The DNA here is from genome assembly GCA_023974075.1 of Chaenocephalus aceratus. NCBI lineage: Eukaryota > Metazoa > Chordata > Actinopteri > Perciformes > Channichthyidae > Chaenocephalus > Chaenocephalus aceratus. The sequence goes on from JAMFTG010000582.1 coordinate 108,729, forward strand.
TATGTAGTGTCTCTACTTAAAGAGTCCTCTCCTGATGAGTTCAGGTGTATATCAGTATGTAGTTCTCTACTTTAAAGAGTCCTCTCCTGCTGATTTCAGGTGTATATCAGTATGTAGTGTCTCTACTTTAAAGAGTCCTCTGCTGCTGATGTTTCGGGTGTATATCAGTATGTAGTGTCTCTACTTTAAAGAGTCCTCTCCTACTGATGGGCAGGTGTATATCAGTATGTAGTGTCTCTACTTTAAAGAGTCCTCTCCTGCTGATGTTCAGGTGTATATCAGTATGTAGTGTCTCTACTTTAAAGAGTCCTCTCCTGCTGATGTTCAGGTGTATATCAGTATGTAGTGTCCTCTACTTTAAAGAGTCCTCTCCTGCTGATGTTCAGGTGTATATCAGTATGTAGTGTCTCTACTTTAAAGAGTCCTCTCCTGCTGATGTTCAGGTGTATATCAGTATGTAGTGTCTCTACTTTAAAGAGTCCTCTCCTGCTGATGTTCAGGTGTATCTCAGTATGTAGTGTCTCTACTTTAAAGAGTCCTCTCCTGATGATGTTCAGGTGTATATCAGTATGTAGTGTCTCTACTTTAAAGAGTCCTCTCCTCCTGATGTTCAAGTGTATATCAGTATGTAGTGTCTCTACTTTAAAGAGTCCTCTCTCTGCTGATGTTCAGGTGTATATCAGTATGTAGTGTCTCTACTTTAAAGAGTCCTCTCCTGCTGATGGTCAGGTGTATATCAGTATGTAGTGTCTCTACTTTAAAGAGTCCTCTCCTGCTGATGTTCAGGTGTATATCAGTAGGTAGTGTCTCTACTTTAAAGAGTACTCTCCTGCTGATGTTCAGTGTATATCAGTATGGTAGTGTCTCTACTTTAAAGAGTCCTCTCCTGCTGATGTTCAGGTGTATATCAGTATGTAGTGTCTCTACTTTAAAGAGTCCTCTCCTGCTGATGTTCAGGTGTATATCAGTATGTAGTGTCTCTACTTTAAAGAGTCCTCTCCTGCTGATGTTCAGGTGTATATCGTATGTAGCGTCTCTACTTTAAAGAGTGCTCTCCTGCTGATGTTCAGGTGTATATCAGTATGTAGCGTCTCTACTTTAAAGAGTCCTCTCCTGCTGATGTTCAGGTGTATATCAGTATGTAGTGTCCTCTACTTTAAAGAGTCCTCTCCTGCTGATGTTCAGGTGTATATCAGTATGTAGTGTCTCTACTTTAAAGAGTCCTCTCCTGCTGATGTTCAGGTGTATATCAGTATGTAGTGTCTCTACTTTAAAGAGTCCTCTCCTGCTGATGTTCAGGTGTATATCAGTATGTAGTGTCTCTACTTTAAAGAGTGCTCTCCTGCTGATGTTCAGGTGTATATCAGTATGTAGCGTCTCTACTTTAAAGAGTCCTCTCCTGCTGATGTTCAGGTTGTATATCAGTATGTAGTGTCTCTACTTTAAAGAGTGCTCTCCCCGCTGATGTTCAGGTGTATATCAGTATGTAGTGGTCTCTACTTTAAAGAGTCCTCTCCTGCTGATGTTCAGGTGTATATCAGTATGTAGTGTCTCTACTTTAAAGAGTCCTCTGCTGCTGATGTTCAGGTGTATATCAGTATGTAGTGTCTCTACTTTAAGAGTGCTCTCCCGCTGATGTTCAGGTGTATATCAGTATGTAGTGTCTCTACTTTAAGAGTCCTCTCCCTGCTGATGTTCAGGTGTATATCAGTATGTAGTGTCTCTACATTTAAAGAGTCCTCTGCTGCTGATGTTCGGGTGTTATATCAGTATGTAGTGTCTCTACTTTAAAGAGTCCTCTCCTGCTGATGGACAGGTGTATATCAGTATGTAGTGTCTCTACTTTAAAGAGTCCCTCTCCTGCTGATGTTTCAGGTGGTATATCAGTATGTAGTGTCTCTACTTTAAAGAGTCCTCTCCTGCTGATGTTCAGGTGTATAATCAGTATGTAGTGTCTCTACTTTAAAGAGTCCTCTGCTGCTGATGTTCGGGTGTATATCAGTATGTAGTGTCTCTACTTTAAAGAGTCCTCTCCTGCTGATGGGCAGGTGTATATCAGTATGTAGTGTCTCTACTTTAAAGAGTCCTCTCCTGCTGATGGGCCAGGTGTATATCAGTATGTAGTGTCTCTACTTTAAAGAGTCCTCTCCTGCTGATGTTCAGGTGTATATCAGTATGTAGTGTCTCTACTTTAAAGAGTCCTCTCCTGATGATGTTCAGGTTGTATATCAGTATGTAGTGTCTCTACTTTAAAGAGTCCTCTCCTGCTGATGTTCAGGTGTATATCAGTATGTAGTGTCTCTACTTTAAAGAGTCCTCTGCTGCTGATGTCGGTGTATATCAGTATGTAGTGGTCTCTACTTTAAATAGTCCTCTCCTACTGATGGGCAGGTGTATATCAGTATGTAGTGTCTCTACTTTAAAGAGTCCTCTCCTGCTGATGTTCAGGTGTATATCAGTATGTAGTGTCTCTACTTTAAAGAGTCCTCTCCTGCTGATGTTCAGGTGTATATCAGTATGTAGTGTCTCTACTTTAAAGAGTCCTCTCCTGCTGATGTTCAGGTGTATATCAGTATGTAGTGTCTCTACTTTAAAGAGTCCTCTCCTGCTGATGTTCAGGTGTATATCAGTATGTAGTGTCTCTAATTTAAAGAGTCCTCTCCTGCTGATGTTCAGGTTGTATATCAGTATGTAGTGTCTCTACTTTAAAGAGTCCTCTCCTGCTGATGTTCAGGTGTATCTCAGTATGTAGTGTCTCTACTTTAAAGAGTCCTCTCCTGATGATGTTCAGGTGTATATCAGTATGTAGTGTCTCTACTTTAAAGAGTCCTCTCCTGCTGATGTTCAGGTGTATATCAGAATGTAGTGTCCTCTAACTTTAAAAGAGTCCTCTCCTGCTGATGTTCAGGTGTATTCAGTATGTAGTTGTCTCTACTTTAAAGAGTCCTCTCCTGCTGATGTTCAGGTGTATCTCATATGTAGTGTCTCTACTTTAAAGAGTTCCTCTCCTGATGATGTTCAGGTGTATATCAGTAGGTAGTGTCTCTCTTTAAAAGAGTCCTCTCCTGCGATGTTCAGGTTGTATCAGTATGTAGTGTCTCTATTTTAAAGAGTCCTCTGCTGCTGATGTTCGGGTGTATATCAGTATGTAGTGTCTCTACTTTAAAGAGTCCTCTCCTGCTGATGGTCAGGTGTATATCAGTATGTAGTGTCTCTACTTTAAAGAGTCCTCTCCTGCTGATGTCAGGTGTATATCAGTATGTAGTGTCTCTACTTTAAAGAGTCCTCTCCTGCTGATGGTCAGGTGTATATCAGTATGTAGTGTCTCTACTTTAAAGAGTCCTCTCCTGCTGATGGTCAGGTGTATATCAGTATGTAGTGTCTCTACTTTAAAGAGTCCTCTCCTGCTGATGGTCAGGTGTACATCAGTATGTAGTGTCTCTACTTTAAAGAGTCCTCTCCTGCTGATGTTCAGGTGTATATCAGTATGTAGTGGTCTCTACTTTAAAGAGTCCTCTTCCTGCTGATGTTCAGGTGTATATCAGTATGTAGTGTCTCTACTTTAAAGAGTCCTCTCCTGCTGATGGTCAGGTGTATATCAGTATGTAGTGTCTCTACTTTAAAGAGTCCTTACCTGCTGATGTTCAGGTGTATATCAGTATGTAGTGTCTCTACTTTAAGAGTCCTCTCCTGCTGATGTCAGGTGTATATCAGTATGTAGTGGTCTCTACTTTAAGAGTCCTCTCCTGCTGATGTTCAGGTGTATATCAGTATGTAGTGTCTCTACTTTAAAGAGTCCTCTCCTGCTGATGTTCAGGTGTATACTGTTTAGAGATGTCCCGCCCTTAGCCTATCACATACAATGTGTTGGAGCGCTAGCCAATAGGAGCGCGAGTGTTTCTGATTACAAAATCCTGTTACATGTAATCCGTTACTCCCGAAGCCTGGACTCGGCTGTGTGTGTGTGTGTGTGTGTGTGTGTGTGTGTGTGTGTGTGTGTGTGTGTGTGTTAGATATTCATCAAGTGTATCCCCCCCAGTGAAAACCAGATGGAGTGTCGATGTTGCAGCAGTGTGACTTATGTTGCTCCAGGAGTCTGACAAATGGGAGTGAAGGATGCTGGGTAAGCGAAGCGAGTCCTCATCAATATCAGCAGCGCTGCATGCGTGACATCTAGTGGAGCTGCAGAGAAACCATCACTGACAGGAGCATGCTTGGTGTACATTTCTTTATTCCACACATGGCACTTATTTTAAAACATGCACACGCAGGGCCGGCCCTCAGCATAGGCAGTATAGGCGAATGCTAAGGGCGCATCAACCCATAGGGGGCGCCGAAAATTGGGGGGGAAAAAGAAGGAAAAAAAGTAAGAAATTAAACAAATATATATTTTTTTATTTCATAACAACACAATTTCCCGATTTTGGATCAACAAAGTACATCTTATTATCTTATACTAACAGAACTACGACTATATTGCGTACAGCGCCCATAAACTATGGCACACACCCCCCCATTAAAATTAATGGTAGTGTGCAATTATAGGTTTTAAGGTTGTATTTGTGTTAATTTTAAAATAAATCAAACTCCCAAAAAACTTACACAGCTTCTGTGTGCTTTTATTAACATTGGAATTGACTGTGGTAAGCGGCCGCGGGGGGGGGAGAGCTTTAGAGAGCTCTCTCCTGAAAGACTGAGAGGCTCTGATAACCTCAGCTCAGTGAGGTAAAGGCACACCTTTATATGATCATTATAGTTATAAAAATAAGAGAAAACGGGTATAAAATACTATATGACAGTACAAAAAAGTTGTTATTAATAAACAAGAATACAGTTAGAACGGAGAGTGATTTGTAAAATATCCATAAAGAAAAAGAAAATCTGCTTACAGTTCTGTTTCATCTGGGTGTGAGAGATGTATCCATAGATGTCCTAATGTTGCTCTCAAAGTGCACCAGATTGATGCTTTCAACTTCAATATTAAAAAAAAGGTCTTCCCTGGGGTGCATGCCCCCGGACCCCCCTAGAGGAGGTGAGGTCCGTCCCCCACCCACACTTAAATCATGTTCAAATGGATAGGAAACTAAATACAGTTGCACACATCTTGTGTCCATATCTTTCTGTTTGGTGGTCATGCCACAACACGCGGGGGGGGGGGGGGGGGGGGCGCCAGCTAAAATCTTGCCTAGGGCAGCAAATTGGTCAGGGCCGGCCCTGTGCACACGTATACTGGTTGTTTCTTTCTTTGTAATAGTGCATGGTGGAAAGGAGCAGGGAGAAGATCTTATTTTAACACAATCAAAAGTCACCTTCATACTGTCTCATTACGCTTTATTTATCCATGTTCTTAAACATAGAAATGTTCTTACAGCCCTTTAAATAATTCGGCAAAGAACTCCACGTCTTTACGCCAAGAGACTATCATATGCTTTAGTTTAAAGTATACGTGCAAACTGACGCTTAACATTTCATTTCCTCCTATGATGCTCGTCCTCTGAAATTAAAACACACGTGCGTCTGTTTTAACCGCGTCGGCACGTGTTCACTTCGTACCTGTCGGAGTAGAAGCAGTGTTGGAAGCACATTTACTCAAGTCGTGTTTCGCATATTTTGTTCTTTACTTGAGTGTTTCAGTCAAGTGTTGTTGTACCTGCGCAGGACATTCATTATCCTCCGTGTTCCCTGCAGCTTCAGTCTCCAAAGTGTGCTTCACGTCAGAGCAGCTGCCACTTACGAAGCCATTAGGTAATGAAGTGGCCGTGTGGAGGTGGGGAATCAAGCGGCCCCAACGAGCAGCTGCAGGGGCGGTGTTAGAAATCAGAGTCAAGTATTCCAAAAGACTCCCAACATAAGATTAGGGAAGCAGCTGTTATCCACTTCCCACTACATGTATTTAATCCCTTTAGTTACTTCACAGATGAAGGATGTGAAATCTAATCAAGTGTTGAATCAGACTGTAGTTCCACCTGGAGTAAAATCCACCAGCTACCCTGCAGTCTACAAAGTACTTCAGACTAGCTGCACCTTCACCAGCTACCCTGCAGTCTACAAAGTACTTCAGACTAGCTGCTCCTTCACCAGCTACCCTGCAGTCTACAAAGTACTTCAGACTAGCTGCACCTTCACCAGCTTTGAGAACACTTTCATGATCAATCATTATAAAACATATATATATATTGTTCTGAAATGGACCAATCTGCACAACGACTACTTTTACTGTCTTTCACTATATTTAGATGAGAATACTTTCTACTTTCACTTGAGGAACATTTTGAATGAGGACTTTCACTGGAACAGAGTATTCCTACACTCTGGTACTTCTACTTTTACTCAAGTACAAGACCTGAGTACTTCTACTTTTACTCAAGAACAAGATCTGAGTACTTCTACTTTTACTCAAGTACAACATCTGAGTACTTCTACATTTACTCAAGAACAACATCTGAGTACTTCTACTTTTTACTCAAGTACAATATCTGAGTACTTCTACTTTTACTCAAGTACAAGATCTGAGTACTTCTACTTTTACTACAAGATCTGAGTACTTCTACTTTTACTCAAGTACAACATCTGAGTACTTCTACTTTTACTCAAGTACAAGATCTGAGTACTTCTACTTTTACTTCAAGTACAATATCTGAGTACTTCTACTTTTACTCAAGTACAAGATCTGAGTACTTCTACTTTCACTCAAGATCTGAGTACTTCTACTTTTACTACACGATCTGAGTACTTCTACTTTTACTCAAGTGCAAGATCTGAGTACTTTTACTCAGTACAAGATCTGAGTACTTCTACTTTTACTCAAGTACAAGATCTGAGCACTTCTACTTTTACTCAAGTACAACATCTGAGTACTTCTACTTTTACTCAAGTACAAGATCTGAGTACTTCTACTTTTACTCAAGTACAATATCTGAGTACTTCTACTTTTACTCAAGTACAAGATCTGAGTACTTCTACTTTCACTCAAGATCTGAGTACTTCTACTTTTACTACACGATCTGAGTACTTCTACTTTACTCAAGTGCAAGATCTGAGTACTTTTACTCAAGTACAAGATCTGAGTACTTCTACTTTCACTCAAGATCTGAGTACTTCTACTTTACTACACGATCTGAGTACTTCTACTTTTACTCAAGTGCAAGATCTGAGTACTTTTACTCAAGTACAAGATCTGAGCACTTCTACTTTTACTCAAGTACAATATCTGAGTACTTCTACTTTTTACTCAAGTACAAGATCTGAGTACTTCTACTTTTACTCAAGTACAAGATCTGAGTACTTCTACTTTCACTCAAGATCTGAGTACTTCTACTTTTACTACAAGATCTGAGTACTTCTACTTTTACTCAAGTACAAGATCTGAGTACTTCTACTTTTACTCAAGTGCAAGATCTGAGTACTTTTACTCAAGTACACGAACTGAGTACTTCTACTTTACTCAAGTGCAAGATCTGAGTACTTTTACTCAAGTACAAGATCTGAGTACTTCTACTTTTACTCAAGTACAAGATCTGAGCACTTCTACTTTTACTCAAGTACAATATCTGAGTACTTCTACTTTTACTCAAGTACAAGATCTGAGTACTTCTACTTTTACTCAAGTACAAGATCTGAGTACTTCTACTTTTACTCAAGTACAATATCTGAGTACTTCTACTTTACTCAAGTACAACATCTTAGTACTCTACTTTTACTCAAGTACACATATGAGTACTTCTACTTTTACTCAAGTACAAAATCTGAGTACTTCTACTTTTACTCAAGTACAAAATCTGAGTACTTCTACTTTAAACTCAAGTACAACATCTGAGTACTTCTACTTTTACTCAAGTACAAGACCTGAGTACTTCTACTTTTACTCAAGTACAAGACCTGAGTACTTCTACTTTTACTCAAGTACAAGATCTGAGTACTTCTACTTTTACTCAAGTACAAGACCTGAGTACTTCTACTTTTACTCAAGTACAAGACCTGAGTACTTCTACTTTTACTCAAGTACAAGATCTGAGTACTTCTACTTTTTACTCAAGTACAAGATCTGAATACTTCTACTTTTACTCAAGTACAATATCTGAGTACTTCTACTTTTACTCAAGTACAACATCTTAGTACTTCTACTTTTACTCAAGTACAACATCTGAGTACTTCTACTTTTACTCAAGTACAAAATCTGAGTACTTCTACTTTACTCAAGTACAAAATCTGAGTACTTCTACTTTAACTCAAGTACAACATCTGAGTACTTCTACTTATACTCAAGTACAACATCTGAGTACTTCTACTTTTACTCAAGTACAAGACCTGAGTACTTCTACTTTTACTCAAGTACAAGACCTGAGTACTTCTACTTTTACTCAAGTACAAGACCTGAGTACTTCTACTTTTACTCAAGTACAAGATCTGAGTACTTCTACTTTTACTCAAGTACAAGACCTGAGTACTTCTACTTTTACTCAAGTACAAGACCTGAGTACTTCTACTTTTACTCAAGTACAAGATCTGAGTACTTCTACTTTTACTCAAGTGCAAGATCTGAGTACTTTTACTCAAGTACACGATCTGAGTACTTCTACTTTTACTCAAGTGCAAGATCTGAGTACTTTTACTCAAGTACAAGATCTGAGTACTTCTACTTTTACTCAAGTACAAGATCTGAGCACTTCTACTTTTACTCAAGTACAATATCTGAGTACTTCTACTTTTACTCAAGTACAAGATCTGAGTACTTCTACTTTTACTCAAGTACAAGATCTGAGCACTTCTACTTTTACTCAAGAACAACATCTGAGTACTTCTACTTTTACTACAAGATCTGAGTACTTCTACTTTTACTCAAGTACAACATCTGAGTACTTCTACTTTTACTCAAGTACAAGATCTGAGTACTTCTACTTTTACTCAAGTACAATATCTGAGTACTTCTACTTTTACTCAAGTACAAGATCTGAGTACTTCTACTTTTACTCAAGTACAAGATCTGAGTACTTCTACTTTCACTCAAGATCTGAGTACTTCTACTTTTACTACAAGATCTGAGTACTTCTACTTTTACTCAAGTACAAGATCTGAGTACTTCTACTTTTACTCAAGTGCAAGATCTGAGTACTTTTACTCAAGTACACGAACTGAGTACTTCTACTTTTACTCAAGTGCAAGATCTGAGTACTTTTACTCAAGTACAAGATCTGAGTACTTCTACTTTTACTCAAGTACAAGATCTGAGCACTTCTACTTTTACTCAAGTACAATATCTGAGTACTTCTACTTTACTCAAGTACAAGATCTGAGTACTTCTACTTTTACTCAAGTACAAGATCTGAGTACTTCTACTTTTACTCAAGTACAATATCTGAGTACTTCTACTTTTTACTCAAGTACAACATCTTAGTACTTCTACTTTTACTCAAGTACAACATCTGAGTACTTCTACTTTTACTCAAGTACAAAAATCTGAGTACTTCTACTTTTACTCAAGTACAAAATCTGAGTACTTCTACTTTAACTCAAGTACAACATCTGAGTACTTCTACTTTTACTCAAGTACAACATCTGAGTACTTCTACTTTTACTCAAGTACAAGACCTGAGTACTTCTACTTTTACTCAAGACAAGACCTGAGTACTTCTTTTCTCAGTACAAGATCTGATACTTCTACTTTTACTCAAGTACAAGACCTGAGTACTTCTACTTTTACTCAAGTACAAGATCTGAGTACTTCTACTTTTACTCAAGTACAAGACCTGAGTACTTCTACTTTTACTCAAGTACAAGATCTGAGTACTTCTACTTTCACTCAAGATCTGAGTACTTCTACTTTTACTACAAGATCTGAGTACTTCTACTTTTACTCAAGTACAAGATCTGAGTACTTCTCTACTTTTACTCAAGTGCAAGATCTGAGTACTTTTACTCAAGTACACGAACTGAGTACTTCTACTTTTACTCAAGTGCAAGATCTGAGTACTTTTACTCAAGTACAAGATCTGAGTACTTCTACTTTTACTCAAGTACAAGATCTGAGCACTTCTACTTTTACTCAAGTACAAGACCTGAGTACTTCTACTTTTACTCAAGTACAAGATCTGAGTACTTCTACTTTTACTCAAGTACAAGACCTGAGTACTTCTACTTTACTCAAGTTACAAGACTTGAGTACTTCTACTTTACTCAAGTACAAGATCTGAGTACTTTACTTTCACTCAAGATCTGAGTACTTCTACTTTTACTACAAGATCTGAGTACTTCTACTTTTACTCAAGTACAAGATCTGAGTACTTCTACTTTTACTCAAGTGCAAGATCTAAGTACTTTTACTCAAGTACACGAACTGAGTACTTCTACTTTTACTCAAGTGCAAGATCTGAGTACTTTTACTCAAGTACAAGATCTGAAGTACTTCTACTTTTAACTACAAGATCTGAGTAACTTCTACTTTTACTCAGTACAAGATCTGAGTACTTCTACTTTCACTCAAGTGCAAGCTCTGAGTACTTTTACTCAAGTACACGATCTGAGTACTTCTACTTTTACTCAAGTCAAGATCTAGTACTTTACTCAAGTACAGATCTGAGTACTTCTACTTTACTCAAGTACAAGATCTGAGTACTTTACTTTACTCAAGTACAAGACCTGAGTACTTCTACTTTACTCAAGTACAAGACCTGATACTTCTACTTTTACTCAAGTACAAAGACCTGAGTACTTCTACTTTTACTCAAGTACAAGACCTTGAGTACTTCTACTTTTACTCAAGTACAAGATCTGAGTACTTCTACTTTTACTCAAGTACAAGACCTGAGTACTTCTACTTTTACTCAAGTACAAGACCTGAGTACTTCTACTTTACTCAAGTACAAGATCTGAGTACTTCTACTTTTACTCAAGTACAAGATCTGAGTACTTCTACTTTTACTCAAGTACAAGATCTGAGTACTTCTACTTTTACTCAGTACAAGACCTGAGTACTTCTACTTTTACTCAAGTACAGGATCAGAAAAGATGGATCTTTATTAACCCCGTGGGGACATGTAGATTTTCAAGCTGCAACAGGGTGAAAACAGCAAAGATTCACACAGATTAATAAAATCAAAAATAAAATCAAGAAAAATAATTAAAATAATAATAATAATAAAAGACTATGAAATAGGGGATGAGTAAAAGTATAACTGTCAGCATATAAACATATTTGGTCATCTAAATTATGACGTACGAAATGAGTTACAGTGAAAAGTGAAAATGGACATCTGCACGTATAGGGACATTATACTCATATATTAACATGGCTTTTGGAAACAGTGTATTTATGTCCAGTGATTTTTTTGTTGACATGATTGACCCCTTGTTGTGCAGCCTGATGGCCACAGGCACAAAGGACTGTCCGGGGCGCTTGGTGCGTTGTCGTGGAGGGATGGGTCTGTGGCTGAACGTACTCCTCATCTTCACTAGCTCTGCGGGGAGGGGTGGGAGGGGTTCTCTAGGATGCTGTCGAGCTCCCTCCTCGTCCTCCCCTCTGCCACCTCCTCCAGATTGTCCAGCTGTACTCCCACTACAGAGCTAGCCTTCCTCACCAGCTCGTTCAGCCTGCCAGTGTCCCGAGTGTTTGTGTTTCCACCCCAGCACTCCACGGCAAAGAAGAGCACACTGGCCACCACAGACTGGTGGAACATCAAGATCTGAGTACTTCTACTTTTACTCAAGTGCAAGATCTGAGTACTTTTACTCAAGTACAAGATCTGAGTACTTCTACTTTTACTCAAGTACAAGATCTGAGTACTTCTACTTTTACTCAAGTGCAAGATCTGAGTACTTCTACTTTTACTCAAGTACAAGACCTGTGTACTTCTCCCACCTTAATATGAATGATTTAAATATCTGGCAGTATGACAATATTGGTAGTAATGCAGTACCTCTGTTTGTCACTAGATGGAGGTTCCTGCTCAGTAATCCAGTGTGTGTGTGTGTGTGTGTGTGTGTGTGTGTGTGTGTGTGCGTGTGTGTGTGCGTGTGTGTGTGTGTGTGTGTGTGTCATTCAAAGATGATGCAGCATGAGATGAGAGGAAACATCGTGTAACTACATCACATATCCATGATGATGGAGGAACGTTGAACAGCTTGAACTCGCCACGGTTTTTAGTTTTCTTGGCAAAATGAATGTCTTCATTAACTCATTCATTAACTGTTTAATTATGTATTTTATGACTGAATTCTTCATTTAGATGTTCTCACACTTTTCTGCATCATTGGTATGATGTGTGACATAGCTTACAATAAATACCATTATTAATCCAAATGTAAATGTAAGGTGTTACTACCCCAATTATATTCACAATGTGAAATATTTAAAACATCCAGAATCAGTCTATTATGAAAGGTAAAAGCTATTTCAGAATAACTTACACCTTCCAATTGGATTTATTATTATTATTTAATTTAACTTATTTATTTATGTATTTATTACTTTTTGTTATTATTATTTTACTTATTTATTTTTGTAATCTTTGTAGTATAATTATTGTGCTATTTCTATTATTATTAGAATATTTTTCTACCTATTTAGTTCTTGTGTGATAATAATAACAATTATTTATATAATTATTTATAATATTATTAGGGTTTATTACATGGCTTAGTTGAATACTCGATTCTGATTGGTCAATTCAGAACACGTGACATGTTGTTAATACCGAACAGACAGACCGCTGTCAAGGACATCTTCAGAAAGAAGTCCGGTCGATTGAACCGTATACAGTTGGGCCGAAAACTGGGACAAGAAAAACTGCGGAGAAGTAAGACATAGACATCAAACAGTTCCTTTGGCATCAGGGCAGGGATATCTAGATACTTCCCAAGGTTTGACATCATGAAGTGTGCTACTTTTAAAGCAAGGAGCGATGTTTTCAAATCTGTAATCAAAAAGCTCCTCAAAAACGAAAGCAGTTCCGACCGTTGGCTTTTCAAACTGACACGAGACGCTCTAACTGTTTTTCAAATGTAACAGTTTGAAAAGCCAGCAAACGGTCTGATTGTCTTTAGTTTCCCGCTGGCGTGTGAGAGCAACATGGAGGATTTTAACATTCACTCCGCGTCGGGCTCCTGATCCGCCGGTCGGTGTTCTCTTCCCCATAATGCCCGCGTCGCAGCACATTATCCCTACATAACAACTGCTAGCTTATGTTAGCATAGCATCAACATAGTGCCGTTTTTTTATCTCCTGCTTAATTTCCTGGGAGCCCAGAAGCTGTTGTTACGACCTGGCTCAAGAGACACCCCATCTCAATGGATAATACAATGTGTTTATTTAGTAATTCAAATTAACCAAATTAAAGAAGTGCAAAGTGAGTAAAGCACGAGGTGTGGACGTCAGTGGTGTAAATGCAGGGTGAGGGCTGCATGTAGTGATGGCAGTTTGACACTGAAGCTTCAACCGACTGGACTTCCTATTCCATGGAAGCGTGCTTCGAAGCTCGCTTCAAATCACGTGACATGTGACGTCCGAAGCAGCAACTGCTTAATTTCCTGAATGAATCACTCGACTGGTTCGCGGTCCATTCACGCGATTCAATGCACCGCCTCGTCTCGATGCTGACACTGACAGGTTGAAACAGTTTCACATTTGAGCGCTTCTTCAACACTTTATGTCCGCTCTAAACAATGCGCAATGTGCGGGTCGTAGTTTGCGTTGTTGCGGTTGAGTTGTTGTTGGTATATTGCATTTGATATCATTATAGAGCAAGCCAGGAAGAAAGATAGGTGGTTCTGGGAAACACTTCGAAATGTGGAGAAGTTGTGAAAAAAAGACAGTTATCAGTCATATAAAACAGTTCAATAGTTTAAGGAATATAAAGCCCAGTGGGTCGAGCCGGCGGCCCGAAAGCGGCGTGTCCTCCGCGCAGCTGGTTCAAAGCCTGGGATCGATGTATTTTAATCTTTGCTTTTCAACTTTAATACTTTAATAACTGATAAAAGGCCCTCTCCTCCCAAAGAAATGTCCAGCACTCTCTAGTCTCTTCTCAATAACCCAATAATCAATCTTTAATTGCAAATAGAACATGATATTCAGTCTTAGTGTGTGTGTGTGTGTGCATCGAATATTTTTCAAGGCAAAGATACGTTAAACCAGCTGCAGCCTTGCACTTCGCCAGGAGAGGTCGCTGTAACTGAAGCTTCGAGAAATGAACCTATTTCCGACACAATTGTCCAAGTGGTTCGACGATTCATTCAAAGCTTCATTTTGCCATCACTAGTTGCATGGCGTGTATGTGTGAGGGTGTTGAGGTGCAGAGAAGGAGCAGAGAAGGGTTTAAGAGCTGCAGGGCACCGGACCCAGGTGTCCTGAGTTACGGCCCGTCTACACTACAGCGTCGAAAGCTCCAATCTGCTCCAATCTGCCCATTCACTTTCAATGGGGTGACGTCACGTAGCCGCGCTTTTTCGCCGAACTGAATTGTGGGTAGCAGAGCGGTCCGTCTCAGCCGTCTCCGGCGTCAGAAGTTGAACAATGTTCAACTTCTGACCCCGGAGTAGCCAGCGCCAGCCAATCAAATCCCGTTTCCCAAAATCTGACAGCTGAAGCCGTAGCCAATCAAACCGCGTCTAAGCTGGGAGAGATATCCCGCCGTTCATTTCTATATTTCAAAAAAAGTCGGAGGAGAAACTAACTATCGCCGTAGCAAATCACCCGGTTTTGTATGACCAGACCCTCTTCACCTACCGGGATACAAACCGGAGGAACCAGCATGGAGGGAGGGGGCAGAGGCAGTGGGGGAAACTGGTAGGTTTTCGCCTGTTTGGGGAGTTTATATATATATATATATATATATATATTTATATATTTATATATATATATATATATATATATATATATATATATATATTATATATATATTGCTCGCATAAAATCCCCGGGGGTTTTTGCTTTGTATGTCGGGGGCGGGAGATTCATGTGATTGGTTGTTGGCCGTGTTGCTTGAATAAAATCCCCAAGCTCCAGACACGCCCAGCTCCAAGCTATTTTTGGAGCTGTAGTGTGGACGCTCCGTTACCTGCAATCAAGGCTGGACACCGCACAGCCACACCCTCTCCAGATGAACCCACAGGGCCATCACAGTCACACTGCGTCAAGCTTTTATGAATTCATCTCCAGTTCATGTTCATGTGATCAGTTTATAAATACACATATATAAATTCACCACAGCACATTAAGTACACGAAGACAAACAACACCATAACTGTTAGACTCCTCTTCATCTACTAAATTAAAGTCTCTTAAATGAATGTATTGTTTCAGTCAGCCGTGTAATGATCAGTGTTTGTTTCAGCATCAGGTGGATGAATGCAGCGCTCCCTCCACGGACTAGCTGCTGCTCGAGACGTGCAGAAACACACTTGAGACGACAGACCGTAACTCTGATGATTTATAAAGCACGAGATGCAGGGTTATGGCGACAGGAAATAGGGCCGTGTCCGTTCAGTTGCTAGGAAACAAGAAGGAGGAAGACAACAGTCAGAGGCAGAACATCTGGGTTGGGTCGACAGAGAGAGGAAGACAGCTGGGGAGGAAGAGGAAGAGGAGGGTGAGACAGCTGGGGAGAGGAAGAGGAGGGTGAGACAGCTGGGGAGAGGAAGAGGAGGGTGAGACAGCTGGAGAGGAAGAGGAGGGTGAGACAGCTGGAGAGGAAGAGGAGGGTGAGACAGCTGGAGAGGAAGAGGAGGGTGAGACAGCTGGGGAGAGGAAGAGGAGGGTGAGACAGCTGGAGAGGAAGAGGAGGGTGAGACAGCTGGAGAGGAAGAGGAGGGTGAGACAGCTGGAGAGGAAGAGGAGGGTGAGACAGCTGGAGAGGAAGAGGAGGGTCAGACAGCTGGGGAGGAAGAGGAGGGTGAGACAGGGAGAGGAAGAAGAGAAAAGGAACTACAGCAAGGTCACGTGACTTCACGTCACCACCGCTAAGCTAAAGGAGGCTAATGTTGGGCTATAAAGGAACTACAGCACGGTCACATGACTTCACGTCACCACCGCTAAGCTAAAGGAGGCTAATGTTGGGCTATAAAGGAACTACAGCAAGGTCACATGACTTCACGTCACCACCGCTAAGCTAAAGGAGGCTAATGTTGGGCTATAAAGGAACAACAGCACGGTCACATGACTTCACGTCACCACCGCTAAGCTAAAGGAGGCTAATGTTGGGCTATAAAGGAACTACAGCACGGTCACATGACTTCACGTCACCACCGCTAAGCTAAAGGAGGCTAATGTTGGGCTATAAAGGAACTACAGCAAGGTCACATGACTTCACGTCACCACCGCTAAGCTAAAGGAGGCTAATGTTGGGCTATGAAGGAACTACAGCACGGTCACATGACTTCACGTCACCACCGCTAAGCTAAAGGTGGCTAATGTTGGGCTATGAAGGAACTACAGCACGGTCACATGACTTCACGTCACCACCGCTAAGCTAAAGGAGGCTAACGTTGGGCTATAAAGGAACTACAGCACGGTCACATGACTTCACGTCACCACCGCTAAGCTAAAGGAGGCTAACGTTGGGCTATAAAGGAACTACAGCACGGTCACATGACTTCACGTCACCACCGCTAAGCTAAAGGTGGCTAATGTTGGGCTATGAAGGAACTACAGCACGGTCACATGACTTCACGTCACCACCGCTAAGCTAAAGGAGGCTAACGTTGGGCTATAAAGGAACTACAGCACGGTCACATGACTTCACGTCACCACCGCTAAGCTAAAGGCGGCTAATGTTGGGCTTGATGACGTTTAGTTGTCTCCTTTAGACACTTGTTAGCAACCTCTGTTTTTAAATTCGCCAGTGGGGTATCTACTGACGTTGTGGAACAAAACATTTAAAATCTTTCTTGTGTTAACCACAGTCCTTATGTCCTTCAGGCTAACAACCAAAAACACATTCAGAAAACCATTGACACTAAAATCCTGACTGATTTCCGGGTAAATATTCCTGTTGCTAAGATCCAGAAACACTTGTGGAAGCACAGACATTCAAATGATGCTCTCTCACACACACACACACACACACACACACACACACACACACACACACACACACACACACACACACACACACACACACACACACACACACACACACACACACACACACACACAGTCCTCCCATGTTCCCCCCATTACCATCTCAATGAAGCTAAATATAGTCCGACCCCCTTCATCTCCTCACATCAATCGCTCTGGTTTTGTCGTCTTTCTGCCCGTCTGCTTTTCTGTTCATCTGACCCAGAACAGAACAGCTCTTATTCTGGGTCATTAACATGTTTAATACGGGTTGTTTATGTTTGCTTTGAGCATCACCTCATAAACACACATAGATCTACAGGTTATACTCATGTACAAGGACATTTCAGCTTCTACTACTTTAAAGAGTCCTCTGCTGCTGATGTCAGGTGTATATCAGTATGTAGTGTCTCTACTTTAAAGAGTCCTCTCCTGCTGATGTTCAGGTGTATATCAGTATGTGGTGTCTCTACTTTAAAGAGTCCTCTCCTGCTGATGTTCAGGTGTATATCAGTATGTAGTGTCTCTACTTTAAAGAGTCCTCTCCTGCTGATGTTCAGGTGTATATCAGTATGTAGTGTCTCTACTTTAAAGAGTCCTCTCCTGCTGATGTTCAGGTGTATATCAGCATGTAGTGTCTCTACTTTAAAGAGTCCTCTCCTGCTGATGTTCAGGTGTATATCAGCATGTAGTGTCTCTACTTTAAAGAGTCCTCTCCTGCTGATGTTCAGGTGTATATCAGTATGTAGTGTCTCTACTTTAAAGAGTCCTCTCCTGCTGATGTTCAGGTGTATATCAGTACGTAGTGTCTCTACTTTAAAGAGTCCTCTCCTGCTGATGTTCAGGTGTATATCAGTATGTAGTGTCTCTACTTTAAAGAGTCCTCTCCTGCTGATGTTCAGGTGTATATCAGTATGTAGTGTCTCTACTTTAAAGAGTCCTCTCCTGCTGATGTTCAGGTGTATATCAGTACGTAGTGTCTCTACTTTAAAGAGTCCTCTCCTGCTGATGTTCAGGTGTATATCAGTATGTAGTGTCTCTACTTTAAAGAGTCCTCTCCTGCTGATGTTCAGGTGTATATCAGTATGTAGTGTCTCTACTTTAAAGAGTCCTCTCCTGCTGATGTTCAGGTGTATATCAGTATGTAGTGTCTCTACTTTAAAGAGTCCTCTCCTGCTGATGTTCAGGTGTATATCAGCATGTAGTGTCTCTACTTTAAAGAGTCCTCTCCTGCTGATGTTCAGGTGTATATCAGTGTGTAGTGTCTCTACTTTAAAGAGTCCTCTCCTGCTGATGTTCAGGTGGATATCAGTATGTAGTGTCTCTACTTTAAAGAGTCCTCTCCTGCTGATGTTCAGGTGTATATCAGTATAGAGTGTCCAATAGGGCCTCTTTAATAAATGATGTTTAAAAATAGCAAAAGAACAATGAATCTTTATAATCCTTTGTGGCATCTCACACGATGTTAAGTGTTGTAGTATAGGTATAAATAACATCCACACTAATATTATTTAGCAGCGTATGAGAGTAAAGTCAACCGAGTAAAGTAACCCTCTTCTTAGTGATTTGATTCTATCGCAGCAGTGACTCGACCCCTGTGGTCTCCATGGCGCCCCTCGCTCATTTCTCCTGGACATAATTCGGCCGATATGTTTTGTTTGGACTGATTTAATGAATGAGTGAGTCCGATATTCAGCAGCAGCTGCGTGGACAGACTGAGAGGGCAAAATGTTTCCCAGCATTTCTACATTCCCCTGCAGTCCATGATTATTTCTGTCTGAAGCCAGATCTGGAAATGAAATGCAGAACCAGATTTCAGTTCTTTGGTCAGTATTTTTCAGGGGATGAACACGCTGTCTTATATACACATCACAACATAGAAATAGAAATAAACCAGCATTAGAGAGTAGGACATATATTCAGATGACCGTGACAAATAACAACACTGTGCCAATTTCTGTTAACACATAAGCAGGATATTATTTACATCAAGTGTGCATGCAATGGAATATTCAATTAAATATAACATGTACAGTGAATGTTACAAGTAAGTAAAGTGCAGTTTGATCCAATCGGTGTCTTGCATCCAGAGATGGCAAACGTACACACATCCTTTACTCGAGTAGAAGTACAGATACTCGTGTTTAAAAAGTACTGACTAAACTTCTTTACTCAAGTGAAAGTAAAGAGGCTTTGAAGTGTACTTCAGTAGAAAGTACCCATAGCTAGCAGCTGCTTTAAAGAGTACCTGACCTCCCTTTATATCAATAGAACAATAATGTCGTTGTTAGCTAATGAATGTTTCCATGGTGACCAACGGCAACATGACAACGTTTCCATTGGTCCCTCTTCTTTAGAGAAGACCAGGAAGTGATGGATACACGGATCGTGTTCCAACCAATAGGCACGCAGTGACTCTGAAGCATAATGACCACGCACCAACACACATTCAGACTAAAGGAACCAGCTGTTTGGGAAATGAGAGAAGTAGAAAGTACAGGTATTTGAGTTCAACATGTGAGAAGTAGAAAGTACAGGTATTGAGTTCAACATGTGAGAAGTAGAAAGTACAGGTATTTGAGTTCAACATGTAAGAAGTAGAAAGTACAGGTATTTGAGTTCAACATGTAAGAAGTAGAAAGTACAGGTATTTGAGTTCAACATGTGAGAAGTACCCGGCCCGGAGGAAGCCCGGGGTCCCCTTCTGGAGCCAGGCCCAGAAGGAGGACTCGTCGGCGAGCGTCTGGTGGCCGGGCTTGCCACGGAGCCCGGCCGGGCCCAGCCCGAAAAGGCAACGTGGGCAACACCTCCGCTTCTCCGTCCCGCGGGCCCACCACCTACGGGAAACATCGATGGGGTCGGGTGCGCTGCCAGAAGGGTGGCAGTGAAAGCGGAGGGTCTCGACGGACCAGACCCGGGCGGCAGAAGCTGGCTTTGGGGACGTGGAACGTCACCTCTCTGGGGGGGAAGGAGCCGGAGCTTGTGCGGGAGGTGGAGCGGTACCAGTTGGATCTGGTTGGGCTCACCTCTACGCACAGCGTCGGCTCTGGAACCTTACTTCTGGATAGGGGTTGGACTCTATTCTTCTCCGGAGTTGCTCAAGGTGTGAGGCGCCGGGCGGGTGTGGGGATACTCACAAGTCCCCGGTTAGGTGCTTCGTTGTTGGAGTTTACCCCAGTGGACGAGAGGGTCGCCTCCCTACGCCTGCGGGTTATGGGGGGGAAAACTCTGACTGTTGTGTGTGCTTATGCACCCAACAGCAGTTCGGAGTATTCGGCCTTCTTGGAGACCCTGGAAAGAGTCCTGTATGGGGCTCCTGAAGGGGACTCCTTAGTCTTGCTGGGAGACTTCAACGCACATGTGGGCAATGATGGAGACACTTGGAGGGGCGTGATTGGGAGGAACGGCCCCCCTGATCTGAACCGGAGTGGTGGTTTGTTACTGGACTTCTGTGCTAGTCATGGATTGGCCATAACAAACACCATGTTCGAACATAAGGATGCTCATAAGTGTACGTGGTACCAGAGCACCCTAGGCAGAAGGTCCATGATCGATTTCGTTATCGTATCATCGGACCTGAGGCCGTATGTTTTGGACACTCGGGTAAAGAGAGGGGCGGAGTTGTCAACTGATCACCATCTGGTGGTGAGTTGGGTCGAGTGGCGGGGGAAGCCTCTGGATAGACCTGGTAAGCCCAAACGTGTAGTTCGGGTGAACTGGGAACGTCTGGAGGAGGCCCAAGTTCAGGAGGCCTTCAACTCACACCTCCGGCGGAGCTTTTCGGGCATTCCTGTGGAGGTTGGGGACATTGAACCAGAGTGGTCGGTGTTCAAAGCCTCTATTGCCGAAGCCGCGGTGGGGAGCTGTGGTCTCAAGGTCCTAGGTGCCTCAAGGGGCGGTAACCCTCGAACCTCCTGGTGGACACCGGTGGTCAGGGAAGCCGTCCGACTGAAGAAGGAGGCCTTCAGGGATTTGTTATCCCGGGGGACTCCCGAGGCAGTTGCAAGGTACCGACAGGCCCGAAGGGCAGCAGCCTCATCCGTGGCCGAGGCAAAGCAGCGGGTGTGGGAGAAGTTTGGAGAAGACATGGAGAAGGACTTTCGGGCGGCACCAAAGTTGTTCTGGAAAACTGTCCGACACCTCAGGAGGGGGAAGCAGGGAACCATCCAAGCTGTGTACAGTAAGGATGGGACGTTGTTGACCTCAACTGATGGAGTGTTGGGGCGTTGGAAGGAACACTTTGAGGAACTCCTGAACCCGACAACTCCGCCCTCTATGTTAGAGGCAGAGCTGGAGTATGACGGGGGATCAACACCAATCTCCCGGTGGGAGGTCACTGAGGTCGTTAAACAACTCCACAGTGGCAAAGCCCCGGGGGTGGATGAGATCCGCCCGGAAATGCTGAAGGCTCTGGGTGTTGAGGGACTGTCATGGTTGGACACGTCTCATCAACGTTGCGTGGAAGTCGGAAACAGTACCGAAGGAGTGGCAGACCGGGGTGGTGGTCCCCCTGTTCAAAAAGGGGGATCAGAGGGTGTGTGCCAATTACAGAGGCATCACACTACTCAGCCTCCCCGGGAAAGTTTACTCCAAGGTACTTGAAAGGAGGGTCAGGCCGATTGTCGAACCTCAGATTGAGGAGGAACAATGCGGATTCCGTCCTGGTCGTGGAACGACGGATCAGCTTTTTACTCTCGCAAGGATCCTGGAGGGGGCCTGGGAGTACGCTTATCCGGTCTACATGTGTTTTGTAGACTTGGAGAAGGCGTATGACCGGGTTCCCAGGGAGTTACTGTGGGAGGTGCTGCGGGAATATGGGGTGAGGGGGTCTCTACTCAGGGCCATCCAATCTCTGTACTCCCAAAGCGAGAGCTGTGTCCGGGTCCTCGGCAGTAAGTCGGACCCATTTCCGGTGAGGGTTGGCCTCCGCAGGGCTGCGCTTTGTCACCAATCCTGTTTGTAATATACATGGATCGGATTTCGAGGCGTAGTCGTGGGGGGGGGGTCTGCAGTTCGGTGGACTAAGGATTGCACCACTGCTTTTTGCAGATGATGTGGTTCTGATGGCTTCATCGGTCTGCGACCTTCAGCACTCACTGGATCGGTTCGCAACCGAGTGTGAAGCGGCTGGGATGAGGATCAGCACCTCCAAATCTGAGGCCATGGTTCTCAGCAGGAAACCGATGGACTGTCCACTCCAAGTAGGGAATGAGTCCTTACCCCAAGTGAAGGAGTTCAAGTATCTCGGGGTCTTGTTCTCGAGTGAGGGAACAATGGAGCGTGAGATGGGCCGGAGAATCGGAGCAGCGGGAGCGGTACTGCAGTCGCTTTAACCGCACCGTTGTGACGAAAAGGGAGCTGAGCCAGAAGGCAAAGCTCTCTGTCTACCGGGCCATTTTCGTTCCTACCCTCACCTATGGTCATGAAGGATGGGTCATGACCGAAAGAACGAGATCGCGGATACAAGCGGCCGAGATGGGTTTCTCCTCCGCCGGGTGGCTGGTGTCTCCCTTAGAGATAAGGTGAGAAGTTCGGTCATCAGGGAGGGACTCGGAGTTGAGCCGCTCCTCCTTCGCGTCGAAAGAAGCCAGTTGAGGTGGTTCGGGCACCTAGTTAGGATGCCACCTGGGCGCCTCCCTAGGGAGGTGTTCCAGGCACGTCCAGCTGGGAAGAGACCAAGGGGTAGACCTAGGACCAGGTGGAGGGATTATATCTCTTCGCTGGCCTGGGAGCGCCTTGGGATCCCCCAGTCAGAGCTGTTGATGTCGCCAGGGAAAAGAAAGTTTGGGGCTTTCTCTGCTGGAACTGCTACCCCCGCGACCCGACCACGGATAAGCGGGAGAAGATGGATGTGAGAAGTAGAAAGTACAGGTATTTGAGTTCAACATGTGAGAAGTAGAAAGTACAGGTATTTGAGTTCAACATGTAAGAAGTAGAAGTACAGGTATTTGAGTTCAACATGTGAGAAGTAGAAGTACGGTATTTGGGTTCAAAGTGTAAGAAGTAGAAAGTACAGGTATTTGAGTTCAACATGTGAGAAGTAGAAAGTACAGGTATTTGAGTTCAACATGTAAGAAGTAGAAAGTACAGTATTTGGGGTTCAACATAGTAAGAAGTAGAAGAGTAACAAGGTATTTTGAGTTCAACATTTAGAAGTAGAAAGTACAGGTATTTGAGTTCAACATGTGAGAAGTAGAAAGTACAGGTATTTGAGTTCAACATGTAAGAAGTAGAAAGTACAGGTATTTGAGTTCAACATGTAAGAAGTAGAAAGTACAGGTATTTGTGTTCAACATGTGAGAAGTAGAAGTACAGGTATTGAGTTCAACATGTGAGAAGTAGAAAGTACAGGTATTTGAGTTCAACATGTAAGCAGTAGAACGTACAGGTATTTGAGTTCAACATGTGAAGAAGTAGAAAGTACAGGTATTTGAGTTCAACATGTGAGAAGTAGAAAGTACAGGGTATTTGAGTTCAACATGTAAGAAGTAGAAAGTACAGGTATTTGAGTTCAACATGAGAAGTAAAAGTACAGGTATTTGAGTTCACATGTAAGAAGTAGAAAGTACAGTTATTTGAGTTCAACATGTGAGAAGTAGAAAGTACAGGTATTTGAGTTCAACATGTAAGAAGTAGAAAGTACAGGTATTTGAGTTCAACATGTAAGAAGTAGAAAGTACAGGTATTTGGGTTCAACATGTAAGAAGTAGAAAGTACAGGTATTTGTGTTCAACATATAAGAAGTAGAAAGTACAGGTATTTGAGTTCAACATGTAAGAAGTAGAAAGTACAGGTATTTGAGTTCAACATGAGAGAAGTAGAAAGTACAGGTATTTGAGTTCACATGTAAGAAGTAGAAAGTACAGGTATTTGAGTTCAACATGTGAGAAGTAGAAAGTACAGGTATTTGAGTTCAACATGTAAGAAGTAGAAAGTACAGGTATTTGAGTTCAACATGTAAGAAGTAGAAAGTACAGGTATTTGGGTTCAACATGTAAGAAGTAGAAAGTACAGGTATTTGTGTTCAACATATAGAAGTAGAAAGTACAGGTATTTGAGTTCTACATGTAAGAAGTAGAAAGTACAGGTATTTGAGTTTCAACATGTGAGAGTAGAAAGTACAGGTATTTGAGTTCAACATGTAAGAAGTAGAAAGTACAGGTATTTGAGTCAAC
>JAMFTG010000583.1:0-15000 GCA_023974075.1 Chaenocephalus aceratus
GGAAAAGGCCAAAAGGGCGCAGGTTTGAATAAGCAACCCACAAGGTGAGGACTCTGAAAAGGGAGCATGATTAAATACAAAGGAATAGACACTAACAAACAGAAATAGCAACAAAACAACCCTCACTATCAAAGTGGTACACACTAACAAAAGGAGGCTGTAAGAAAACACAGCTATGCTAGAGGACAACAGTCAACGTAACACAAAGCTCTAACACCTCTACTCATAACTAAATAACTAAATACGGACCACACGAGTTAAGCCCGGACACACCAAGCCGATTGGCCGTCGATGGATGTCAGGCTGACGATGAGCGTCCTGTCGCCCTGCTCAGATTGGTGTGTCCCGCACCGTCGTGACTTTTCGGCCGTGCCGACGCCTTCGTGGCCGAAAACCCACCGATTCGGCAATCGGTAAAAGGCTGTCGGTCAAAGAAATCACTCTGATTGGCTGTTCAGCTAGCGAATCAGTGCATGAGAAGCGAAACGGAAGTGAGGGACCCAAACAAACTACTAAGAAGGCAAATCTGAGGTTTCATTGAACTCCAGGTCTCGACTCAGGTTCGGGAAAGCCCCGTGAGCTTCTCGCTGTAGAGGGAACATGGAACGCTATTTGTTGTTTGTTTATATCACGCAGTCTGTTCTTCTTCTCTCGGTTATCACGCAGTCTGTCTTCCGGTTGCCTCTTTTGAATGACGAATGCACACTACCGCCGCCTGCTGGTGAGGAGAGGTATTGCCACTCACGCATGCGCAGTTCGTACGTGCTACTTGGCCGTCGGCTGAAGTCTTTGCGGTGTGTTCTAGAAGACGCAGGAGACGCGAGGGGACACAACAGTCGGGTCCGTCAGTTCTTTGGTGTCAGCTTGGCGTGTCCCGACCTTTACACACAGTTAACAGCTTTGTCTATGAGCGAAGAGCAAGTAGCGAGAGGCGTCTGTTCACACATCAGAGCCTCCCGACTCATCGTTGTCCACAGGCTTTGTAGTCATCTCCGGAAGGTGTGTGCTGGGATTGGAGCGTGTCGGGCCCGGCACGCTCCAATCACAATCTTCGGGGGCGGACCAGGAGATGAGTAGCCAATGACATCAGGGCAACCGCACAGCTCATTTACATAGAACACAGTCAAAACAGAGTGAACAGGACCGGGGAGGCGGCGGGGGCCGTAACCCTGGGGATGACGTCCAGCTGTTGGCTTCGATAGAGCCGACACGCTGTCCACTTGCAGGAGTGATGCAAGTGGAAGAACTGCCCCTCAGCTCTGGTTCTCAGACTAGAGAAAAAGCCAGAACATGTTGAGGAATTTAAATTGCTGCTACAAACACTGAAACAGTTCAAATTAGAAATATGCAGGAAATTATGTGTGAATCGATACAAGACCTTGAGCTCGACGATAACTTTTCGTCGAGAAATAGTTGCAGTGAATCAAGTCTTCCTGCTCGTGCTGAGAACTGAAACAAGTGTCTCCTCTTAAGCCACGACTTACGTTTCTTTCATTTTATTTTCTCGTGTTTTTATAGCGTTTCCTTTCAGTGTGATGATCCATCTGTTGGCAGGCATGTCTTTGGCTTATTTCCCTATAGCGAAATGTAATACAGTCAGTACACAAAGAATGACTTTCAGAAAAACTCTAGCCACAGAAAGCCTCATCTGTTCTATCACAGTGTGAGATTCGTTGAGCGCCCGTCAATCTCGTATTCATGGTTTTGAAGACATACATCCATACTACACTTGTTAGACTATTAGTAGCATATTATATTCTTCACCATGAAAGAATGTAAACACGCTTAAGTAAGCACTCTCCTATCCTCTTTCCCAATGGAAGTTCATTAACAAATACTTTATGTCACATTTCACCCTCGAGGGAAAAACTAATTGTTGGAAGGAAAGGGGATCTTTTGAGTACAGATTGACCGACAGCTTCAGCTGCTCTTATCCGCTAATACATCAAAGCTTTAATTTCCCTGTACACCTTGAAGTTGCCTGAACACGTACTGCTGTGAACATGCTTTGAACCTCCGTTAGATTGGTTTGACCCCTGGTCATGTTTCTAATCAACCTCCAACACTTTAACTCCATCGATTGCTGGAAGGGCTTCATTTCAAAAGGCTGAAGATCCACACGAGCCATCAGGGATCGCAGAGGCCACCGCTAACATGCTAATAGCATCGCGAGTGTCTCTTAAAAGCCTGATGGATTAACATATAGGAAACACATGGAATTGTATTTGGCTCACCTTCTGACTCTCATAAAGTCCCTACTGCTTACTTTGGCGTAATACGATAAGATAAGACGTACCTTATTGATCCCAAATAGAGAAATGTTTGATGATGTGCTATCCGTGAATGTCTACATTGGATATATCTACAAAAGGATCAAATACAGGACTGTTTACTCAGGTCTTTTGGGGTGATTATGTTTATAGCTTTTGCTCTTGACAAAAGCTAATACATTAGATTAGAGTGTTCTACAGTACTGCAATGGTACAAGTTAGGGCTGCTCAATTAATCGTATTTGAATCGCAATTACGATTATGGCTTGCAACGATTACGAAAACAACGTTATCGAAATAAAACGATTATTTTTTTATTATTACTTTTTTTTTTTTTAATACATTTTTTTTAATTGGTTGTTCAGTTGAATTATACTTAAAGTTCAGGGTAATCAACTGTTAAAATCACACTGTTAAAAAAAAACGTCTCCATTAAATGGGTGTTTTCAAAGTAAATGGATAATCGTTTTTAATAATCGTGATATCAATTATTGACCCAAATAATCGAGATTATGATTGTTGCCATAATCGAGCAGCCCTAGTACGAGTGTCTGTCCATTGCTTTAAGTCAACACTTCTCCACTGGCTGAAAAGCTGCTCCAAGATCAGGTCGACCGTTTGAGAAACTATGAATCTGACTCCAGCCGGGTCCAAAACAGTGAATATGAGCTGTTGCCATCTAATTGCAGATACCACGATTTAAAGGTGGGGTAGGTACGTTTGAGAAACCGGCTCGAGATACACTTTTTGTTATATTCCATGGAATGCTCTTAACATCCAGATAGCAATGAATATCTGAAGTGCTTTGACAACAAATCCATTAAAAAATCTCATCAGTGGAAGCTGTAATACTGTGGATGGCCTACCTGCCTGTCAGCCTTCCATCGGGGCACAAACTTATCTCGTGCCCTCATTGGTCATGTGCGCGTTCGTGTGTGTTGGAGGAGGGGCTCTGAGAGGAAGTGTCAGATTTTCTCCGGTTGTGTATTTTCAAATTCTAGCGATCTCGAGCCGGTTTCTCAAACTTACCTACCCCACCTTTAATTCACAACACGAAAGAGCCTCTGAGATTCAGTTTAACGATACACTGAAAATAGGTTTGCTCGAAAATGTGTGATTCGGGGAACAGGTGTTTACCTCCCCGGTGTGTTTTGTCCTGCTTTTGGTTTCGTCTCTCTGCTTATCTTCAGTTCGTCCCAGGACACACCCAGCATCTCCTCTCTCCTCTCTTTAATCTCGCCTACGGTCCCCCGAGGCTGTTTAGAGGGAATCTTTGACGGTGTGTGTGTCTGTCTGTCTGTCTGTCTGTCTGTCTGTGTGTGCGTGCGTGCGTGCGTGTGTGTGTGTGTGTGGTGATGACAGGCAGAAGGGGTTATTCATCACCAGCCAGCCAGCCACCCTCCCTCTCGCTATCTATGTATATTAATATCCAAATGAAGCTTCTGATTAATGGCAGATAAAAGGAAACTCCTCAGCTACTTCCATCCTAAGCTCTAAATATATGTTTTGTCTTGCGTGACCTCTTCTCCGGCGCTCACCTCACAGGGGCAATGACAACAGGGCTGCAGAATTCATTGAAATGTTATGGAAATATGGATGTGTGCAATATCTAAATCGCCCTGAGCACAATATCTGGTAAAAGGCAACATATCTGAATGACGTATACGCCCAGATAAGCTTTTGGGCTTTCCCTCTCCTGTAGTGTGTTAAACAGGTGTGTGTGTGTGTGTTGTGTGTGTGTGTGTGTGTGTGTGTGTGTGTGTGTGTGTGTGTGTGTGTGTGTGTGTGTGTGTGTGTGTGTAATATATTTTAATATGTCGTGCTTATAATGTAGACATTGTATCAGCTGTGCTCTTCAGTTATTCCATACAGCAGTTTCCCTTGGATGTTCAAATGTAAATGAATTAGTCCATATGTGAAATCCATATGGGAAGACATTAAAACTAATTACAGCCTCATTTGGGAGTTCACATTCTGCTTATGGGTAGAAGCAAATCACTGCTCAAACCATCTCTCTCACACACACACACACACACACACACACACACACACACCACACGTACATATGTACATCCACAAGCGCTTTGCAAATGAGTCAAATCCCTTTTGACCATTCAAACATCCATTCACGCCTTCAAGACTACAGCAATGCACACTTTCTGACACAAACACACACATGTATACACTCTAAGAAACACACACACACACACACACACACACACACACACACACACACACACACATACATGCTGCAGGCCGCCAAAGTTCCATTATTTTTCTGAAGTGGCTTTTTCAATTCCATGGCGGATGCTTGAGGGTGTGTGTGGTGTGTGGTGTGTGTGTGTGTGTGTGTGTGTGTGTGTGTGTGTGTGTGTGTGTGTGTGTGTGTGTGTGTGTGTTTGCCGTTGACATTAAACACTCTGTCCGAGCTCGTTTGGTGTAGGGAACACGCAATGATGAGAAAAATAAAATAAAAATTCGAGGACGAAACCTTTTGGAGAAGAAATCGTAAGAAAACATTTTGCTCAGAACAGAAACAAGTGTGTGAATGCCCAGTGAGAGCAGATGGAGACGAGCTCATAGCATAAATCACATGTTATATTTGAGATGTATTATTCTCCATGGTCCATTGTTTAAATAAGACATCAAAAGTAAAACATGGAAAGCCCCACATGTTTCATTTGCACAAGTTAATAAATCATCCGACCAGCTGCAGTTCTTAATGACTGTGTGAGGAGACGAGTCGTGAGGTTTGAAACGTAAAGCATGCTCACTAATCGACTCGCGAGGTGGCAAACACCCGCTGAGGCGCTACGTGGGGACGACTCAGGGTTTCATTGATGCTACGCATGGTGACAGGTAGTTAAACATCCAGGCGGGAGAGAGCGCTGAGTGACTGGCAGCACGTTGAGAGGAAACTGTTGGACTTGGTTTTTGGCGAATCAGAGAAAACTAAGCCGAATAAAACCTCTGGTGCCTCGGGCGGCGAAACGTTTACACTCTGAGTCCCAGTCTAATACAAAACATGTCAGCTGGGTAATTGGGAGCAATACAAGTGCACAGTGACATTTTAATTATTTAACGTATGGCAGATGTGGGGAATGAAAGAAGGAACAAAGAAACTGGTCAGTGGACGAAGGCATGGCTAAAAACAGCCATAACAAGTGCCTGAGGTTCTGCAGCCGTATTGTTTGCCACCTCAGCAGCAGTTAGGAGCATAATTGATTACGGCGACCCCTATTTTCTAACTGCAGCCTCTTCATTGATCCAGTTGCTGCTGCCGATGCTCTGCAAGTGATTCCCGAGTCATTGCGGCCATAAAGACACGCAAAACAACTTTAATGCAGTCCACTCGTCATTCCTAGAAAGAGTTAAGCAGGTTTGAATATGTGAGATGCGTCTAGATTCGAAGCAGAATGATATTTGTATTTCTCGGCTCTGACATCTTGTCATGCTTTAATGTTCAAAAAGCTCTTTATTTTTCTTCTCTTTTCACCCTCTGTCTGAAACCAGAGCCCAGGACTGCTCTGATTGGTTAGCTGGCCGGACCATGTACAAGCAGAAAAACATATATATACACAAAGCTAATTCTGGAACTGACAATAACTGATAGTCGCCCCTATTACACTAAAATGTATATATAGGGTTTCGTTTAAGCTCTACAATTTTTTTTATTAAAGACGGAGGACACATTTACTTCTGTTGAGAGACTTTTATAGACTAGCCAACAAAGAGGGAATGAAAAAGGTGGAAAATATAGCGTGACTGAAGATATTAATATTGATTTTCCGAAGTGGCTTTTGTCTGCAATCCCATTGTGTTTCTCCCTTTCTTTCAATACACAAACATTAATACAGCTGCCACACACTCTATGTTCTGCTATTTACCTTGAAATCAATTTCATGCTAGGTTACAGCGTGTGTGTGTGTGTGTGTGTGTGTGTGTGTGTGTGTCCTCCAGCAGAGTCTTAACCTCTACCTGCTGACTGTGTCTCCTTTCCTAAATTAAAAGACTGCATCACGTTACATGCAGCACACACACACACACACACACACACACACACACACACACCGGCCAGCACATCGTATTACGTATATAAGGCAAAGCTGTAGGAGCTTGTGAAAAGAAACTCAATAGGCTTTTAACATTCATTTAGGGCTGACTTTAGCTAAAGCAACTGGATCTCTGGCGCGTACGCTAAGACAGAGAGAGGCATCGAGGCTGACTTTAGCTAAAGCAACTGGATCTGATGGCGCGTACGCTGAGACAGAGAGAGGCATCGAGGCTGACTTTACATCACAACCATTTGATAGCACCGCTTTACAGAAAAGGATATATAGACATATAGAGAGGGAGAGGAGTTGACAGAGATGCAGAGGTGGGCAGAGAGACGGTAGGACGGCTGAGGAGGAGAAACGGCTAAATATAAAACAGCTAGGTACAAATAGCTGAAAAGCATAGTTGTGTCGGGGTGTGGATCAATTCAACACACACTCACAGAGCCAATAGAAATAACAGTAAATGTGCGACGAGGTGCGCTGGCTTTACGGTGCTGTCACGCTGTCTTGTTTCAGGCTTTGATGGCTGCAGTGTGGGCAGGTTGCTAAGAAGGGCCCTGTATGGGTTTTGGTAGTTTCCTGTAGTGTGGTATAGATAGATTCATACTTATTGATCCCACTTTGAGAAATTATTTAAGTTTGTGTACATGTTAAATGGTCGCAAACGCTAAATTCCTGAAGTTTCCTAAGGAGGGACACTAGTGGTTTACTTCCATAACAAATTGACATCACGATGTACACGGTTCTATTGGCGCTCCAACACATTGTACGTGATAGGCTGAGGGCGGGACATCTCTAAGCAGGTTGACCAATCACAACAGAGCCGGAAGCTAACCAATCAGAGCAGACTGGGCTCTGGTTTCAGACAGAGGGTGAAAAGAGGTGCTGCAGCACAGGCAGTATGAGAAACATAAAGAGCTTTTTGAACATTACAGAACTAGACAGTATGAAGTAATTGCGCATACGAAAACAATGCAATGCAGTTATTGGTATTTATTTCAGATAGATCTTATAGTTATTACTGTTAGCTTCAGCTTAAGTTATAGTGCAATGTTTGCACTAACACCATATGTATATAAAAATAAAGGCAATGAACAGTTACATCTCTACTTTACATAAGGGTGTCTGCACAATCTCACATTACAGCAACAAAATCCTGAGTACCAGAAAATATACATTTAAAAAAAAAAAAAACCACTTTTCATTGTTAGGGGGGGCCACAGGTCAGTGTTAGGGGGGCACTGGCCCCCCTGCCCCCCCTAGAACCGCCCCTGCTTGGCGTGTCCGGTTTGTCTCCCGATGAATTACAAGCTGCTTCATGAGGAGCGAACATTACTAGAAACACCCCAGAGAGAAATACTGCCGTTGGCTCGCGCTATATTTCGACAGCAGTTTGAGAACATGCCAAATTCAATTTAACTTACTTCACTGTCTGAGAGGAGACGTGATTGGATACAGGTACAGGTAGAGGAGACGCAGAGAGATAAATGAACATCAGCTGCATCAAGGAGGGGCTGGGTGATAAAAACAAACATCCTCATATGTAATGGACTCTCATTTCGACTCAGAGAGAGAGTATAAATAAATATATATGTCTGTGTGTGGCTTCGGATATCAGCCCCGATCTAAATCAACTTGTCTGCAAGTAGAAACTGGAAAATTAGAAGCGAGGACGTCAAAGGGGAATTAAATAAACCCAGAATAGTAAAAAGTGCTTTGGATTGATCTTATCTGTCTGTTAAAGGATAATACACACAATGTTATATAGTTAGAACGACTGTGCTTGTAACCATAGGCTTAGTAAAGGGCAATGTAAGTCCCAGGGTTGTGTATGTTTGATGTCCACAGCCACATTTCCCATAATAACTCATATTTCCGGCAGCAGCAGGAACAGGATTGAAGCTGGCGTGCGTCCAGTCACACACCCACCACCGCTACAACCTCCAGGTATCCGTTCAGGCTACATAATATCACTATTTATGGATGTTGACTGGAGGGAAATCGTCCTTTTTCAGGCAGTTTGCCTCTCCTTGACTTTAGGTTGATGGTCGGCCGACGATGTGAGGGACGGCTCGCAGGAGGGATATGTTTCTCAGAGAAGGATCCAAGTATGAAAACTGTACGCTTGCAGTGTTTGGCTGAAGAATCACACATAGCGGTATTTAAGTTGATACAAAAACCTCCTGCGAGCATGTAATAAATGAGGAAGGACTGTTTTGTAGCCTCAAAATAACAAAAGGGTACATTAGGTGTATTCCATCTTGCATTGCTAACGGTTAAAGCAGCTCAGCGTCCCATTACTCAGGCACATGGCGGCCCTTTTCCTTGCTGATGTATCATTGCCACTGGCTTTCAGCGGATCTTAAAATAAACGGCTAGACGCTGCTGTGAGTCTGGACAAATCACCAGATGTAAAGTCACTTTCATATCAAGCTTTCTTATTGTTAAGTCTGCATGTTATTTCATGGTCTGGGCTCAGAGCCGGAATCCATACGGTTCCCTCCGCTGCTTCCTCCTCTCCCCAGATGCCTTTTGGAGTCGTCATTGGAGAGTGACCTGTATTACTCTCTCTGAGTCGCTCGACCCGGCCCCGTCTCTTTCTGCGTCTGAATGGAGATTTAGATAAGAGCGTCTGAGCTGCAAGAGAGCGGCCGCTGAATACCAAGAGACGGCCCCAAAGAGAGAGAAAGGAGGCCGGAGAGAGCCAGATTTACGGAGCATTTGCACCTCGTTTCAAACTCTTCTGCACTTCCAAACCTTCCTGTTTCTTATCAAACAGGTGCACAAGGAACTTTATCAATTATTCTACGCATGCAATGACGATGATGCGCGTAACACGAGGATACATGTGATGTGACTGGATTCACTGAGGTAAAGGCTTTCTGTTAGTCCACGGTGCAAATGTCTCCGCCCTAGAGTAAGTCATATACATCTTGGTGGCAGTAGATCAATGCTAAGTGTGTTAGCACAAAGTACTCAAAGGAAGCTGCACTGTTGATAAGTTCAAGACACGGAACAAAAGGATTGTTTGGGAGAAAATGGAGAAGCAATAATGAAGGAAAACAATATCTGAATATTTTATAATTGGAGGACGGATGTGCAGTTGTAGTTTAATGGTTCTTAATAAACTTGTAAGTGTGTGTGTGTGTGTGTGTGTGTTGTGTGTGTGTGTGTGTGTGTGTGTGCGTGCGTGCGTGCGTGCGTGCGTGTGTGTGTGTGTGGTCTAGCATTACTATACTTGTGGGGACCTAAATCTGTTTACATAGTCACGTGTGGGGACTGGCTTGCCTTATGGGGACAAATTGGAGGTCCCCATAAGGGGGATCATTAATTTTAGGGTGAAGACTTGGTTAGGATAGGCATGTGTTGGTTATGGTTAATGGTTTTTAATAAATGTGTGTGTGTGTGTGTGTGTGTGTGTGTGTGTGTGTGTGTGTGTGTGTGTGTGTGTGAGAGTGTGTGTGTGTGTGTGTGTGTGTGTGTGTGTGTGTGTGTGTGTGTGTGTGTGTGTGTGTGTGTGTGTGTGTGTGTGGCCTGGCATTACTATACTTGTGGGGACCTAAATCTGTCTACACAGTCACGTGTGGGGACTCGCCTCCCTTATGGGGACATATTGGGGGGATCATTAATTTTAGGGTGAAGACTTGGTTAGGGTAAGGTTTAGGGTTAGGCATGTGTTGGTTCTGGTTAAGGTTAGGATAAGTCTCCAGGAAATGCATGTAAGTCAATGTAATGTCCCCTGAAGTGATGTATACATGGTTGTGTGTGTGTGTGGTGTGTGTGGTGTGTGTGTGTGTGTGTGTTGGTGTGGTGTGTGTGTGTGTGGGTGTGTGTGTGTGCGCGTGCGTGTGTGTCAGAGTTATATTCTCGTGCCTTGATTCTGCATATGACACACACACCATTTAAGATGTCCCCGAGGTGATCGAGGAGTTGATGGAAATGTCATCGGGTGCTGAAACATTTGTCATCGCTCATCCAGACTCATGAGCTCCTGCTTGTTGGTTGTCAATCACTCGTCCTGCTCTTTTAGCGCGGGGTGGTTTGAATGCCGTGATTCATGGTTCCCTCTGGAGGCAGAGCTCTGACTGGACTCGGTAATTAGTGGGCAGGACAATGAGCGCCTGTGTTTACATGTGATGGGGTGGGCTCCTCCAATCAGGGAGCAGCATGACCAAAACAAAGCTTACATAACCACGAAGCTACTTTTAGGGAAATATGAACTAAGGGACAATCTTGTATTTAGTTTGTACAAAAGGGGCAAGTACACATACAGGTTGTTTTCCCTTCCTTGTCGTGTGTCATATAGGTTTTAGTGCATGTAAATGGTCTGCAGAGACTAAAATCTCCTCAAGTTCAATATATATAATAATTGGTGTTTTATTAGTTAACATGGATCGTGTTTGCTCAATTTTGGAACTCAGATCAACATCAGACCGTGTCTTAAGATAACTTTGTACATACACGCAGGTAATAGTTTGAACTATTCATATCTTAAACTGCACTGTAACTTTTATCCATGTATTTTTCCGTAATGTTTATTTTATTAGCTTTTCTTTTTTAATGCTTAATGTCTTTCTTTTTTTTTTTTTTTTGGAAAGCACTTTGAATTGCCTTGCGTTGAAAAGTGCTATATAAATAAACTTGCCTTGCCTTGCCTACTTCGAAGCAGTTAACTTACTTTGTCTTGCTACTGGCTGCACTTTGGTCGTCAAAAAAACAAAAAAACAGCCTTTTCACCGTTGGGTCATCGGCTATATAAACACAGTGGAGCAGTGATATGTTATTGATCCCAGGAGGGGACTTCTATTCTGTTCTTGCCCTTTTCTCCAAAGAGGTGAGAACATCGGATCGTCCGGTCGGGGACAGATTCGTAAATGTTAAGGTCACGACCCAACAGTGGATGACTTTATCTCCATGGGGTGATAAAGGTGATTATTAAATGGATATACATGATAATTATGTCATCATAAATACACAGATAGGAAAAGGTTGAGAGACTCGGTGACAGAGCACTTGGAAAGTTCAGCGTGTCCTCCGTCTGAAGGACTTTCTAACGACTTATCCGACCGGGAGAGCATTCAAATTTAAACCTAAAATTAAAGCGGACATGTCTAGCGTTATATTCCAGTGATGACATTTACTCCTAAATATGTAATTTATGGAAATGATCTCTCCGACTATACGGTGTCAGTGGGAGCCACATCCGATCTGATTAAAGGATGTTTTCATTCCCAGCCTCATATGTGCAGTCGGCTGCTTGTTTGTTTAAAACAGACTTTAAAGAGGAACACCACTGTGTGTCAGGACACAGTTGAGAGAGATCATTACATATTCATGCGAGTGTGTACCTGTGTGTGTGTGTGTGTGTGTGTGTGTGTGTGTGTGTGTGTGTGTGTGTGTGTGTGTGTGTGTGTGTGTGTGTGTGTGTGTGTGTGTGTGTGTGTGTGTGTGTGTGTGTGTGAAGTGTTGGCTGAGCTGCTGTGAGTAAGAGAGCATGTCATACAATAACAAACTATCTAAATGAAAATCATCGACAAGTGAAGCAAGTCATAACCGAGTGTGCACGTACGCGCAGCCGAGCCATGCAGAACTGAATATGTAAGAAGCAGATTTATTCTCCCCCCTCACCTCCCTCCTCTCCCAGTCCGTTAAACGACTCTCGCTCGTTTCTTCTCCGTCTCTCTCAGTCAACATGTCAACAGGAATATATCTCTTCCCTCAGTGGCGTCGACGGAAACGCACGCCGTCGTTATCTGTTGGAGTGTGCTGTGTGTGTGTGTGTGTGTGTGTGTGTGTGTGTGTGTGTGTGTGTGTGGTGTGTGTGTGTGTGTGTGTGTGTGTGTGTGTGTGTGCCTCCACCTCTGAGTGTGTGAGTTCGGTGTGGTATGTGTGTGAGAAGTGTTTTCATGTTAAGTGTGTGAGTGTACCTTTGGTTTGCCGTGTGTGTGTGTGTGTGCGTGCGTGCGTGCGTGTGTGTGTGTGTGTGTGTGTGTGTGTGTGTGTGTGTGTGGGTGTGTGTGTGTGTGGTGTGTGTGTGTGTGTTTAGAAGGCTGTGTAGTAAAGCGGTTGCCTCACAGTTTTAGATAACACGATTTTGGAATATAGCAAAAAATAAAATCTAAAAACTAACATTTATCATTTTTCAAGTAAAAAGCTAGCCTATAGACACATCACAGTCACATGACTTAATGCCACCAGCGCTAAGCTAAAGGCGGCTAATGCTGGACGTGATGCCGTTTAGTTGTCCTATT
Source organism: Chaenocephalus aceratus (assembly GCA_023974075.1). Classification (NCBI taxonomy): domain Eukaryota; kingdom Metazoa; phylum Chordata; class Actinopteri; order Perciformes; family Channichthyidae; genus Chaenocephalus; species Chaenocephalus aceratus. The sequence continues at coordinate 12,580 of JAMFTG010000583.1, forward strand.
AGAAGCCTCAGGAGCTTCAGACACTTATGACGTCCTGATTTATGAACATTATAGCAAAAAATGCATTTCACTTTATTTGTGTCGTGGAGTTTTGATTGGTCGTTTGTACTAATACCAATATGTCTCATTTAGACCTCCTTTGCTAAATCTCACCAGTGGAGTACTCACGTATTTAAAGAGACAAAGAACACAGACCTTGTCTCGGGCACCTACCCCAAAACACATCCAATAAACCACTGACTTTGAGACCAGGGTGCAGGAAGTGGTGAAACTGCACCACTTCCTTCGCCTCCTCTTGTTGTTCCACCACATCCCCGTAGCAGTGGCACAGCATGCAGTTCTCTCTGAAGTGCACACAGTGTGTTGTGGCGACAGCAGCGGGTGCCCGAGGTGCCTCAGAAGCAATCTCAGCAAAGGAAAATCACGTTGGTGTACTTCATATTATTCATATTCCTTCTCAACGTAAAAACAAAACCGGAGGGGGTGGCGCAACAGAATCAGAATCCAGTTTCATCTGTGGTGTATTGTACTGCGACAATCAATTAACATCACATACGGATGACGCAAATACTACAACGATGTGCTTTTATTTTCTGATGTGGAGCTCGTGGACTTGATGCATACGTGGATGTGTTGTCTTGTTTGTCTGCGGACACTCAAATCTGATTCCCAAAACAAGGTGGGTTGGTTTTTTAGTTTGCTTATCTGATGTCCACAAGGGAGAGGAGAAATTACTCGACAATCCAATTTTGAACACACAATGAATATACAAAAAGCAAATGACTCCCAAGCGGCTAATAATCTCACCGTAAGCAATAATGGACTTTTTGGCCGTGGGAACGCTGAGGGTGACGTTTTAAATGACCTCGCTGAGCTTAACGGTACGTCCAGCAGCTTCAGAAGAAACTTCCAACGCTTCTCTGCCCATTGACTTTGAATGGGGATGACGTCACTTTGCCTCGCTTTTCGCCGAACTGCATTGTGGGGGCTCGAAGCGAAGATTCCAGGATGTCCAGGATTCCAAAGTTGAGCAATGTTCAACTTTTGAAGCTGAGCTGGAAGCGCAGCCAATCAAACACGTTTATGCAAATCTGACAGTAGAAGCGCTAGCCAATCAAACCGCGTGTAAGCAGGGAGAACCAGACCGCAGTTCATTTCCTCATATTCCAAACGAGAAGTTACGGTAGCAAATCACCCGGTTCTTTACGACCAGAACTATTACCGGGATACAAACCGGAGGAACCAGGCATGGAGGGAGGTGGCAGAGACAGTGGGGGAAACTGGTAGGGTTTCGCCTGTTTGGGGAGTTTATATATATATATATATTGCTCGCATAAAATCCCAGTGGTTTTTTGCTTTGTATGTCGGGGGCGGGAGATTCACGTGATTGGTTGTTGGTCGCGTTGCTCGCAAAAAATCCCCAAGCTGTCAGACACGCCCAGCTCCAAGATGTTCAAGATGTTTGAAAAGCTGCCGTGTGGACGTACCGTAACGCATGGTCTGCTTTTTGTGAGACATTACCGAAAGATTTAAATAAAGGGAAATCAATGCGCCAAATATATTGAGCTACATTTTACAAAAGCGTCGCCAAAGGACAATATTAGAGATGTTTTTTTATATAATTACCGGAGTTTGACATGAATTTAAGATGTCATGTAAAGACATTAAAAACAGATTGCACTGGCTTCTTATTGGACTTTAACGACACATTAAACCCTCAGTGTGATTAGTATACAGTGGAAAGTAGCTTATGTAACAGCACATGTTGAACCATCAAGGATTAGCAGTCTGCAGACTTTGGTAGCAACGTATGCTACGAGTTATCATGCAGGTTATACTCGGGGCCAAATGGTTTGCAGTAAGGATTGTTTATTCAGAAATAAGAACACGGTTTTAATAAGCAGCTTTAAAGCTCGGAGGCTTTCAAACTTCTCCGACTACATGGGGATCTCCATCTCGCCGCAGCTTCTGTTGAGATCCAAATCTGTTGTAAAAGCAGCGTGAACGTGAGATGGATGACCTTACACTCATGCCTGCTGGTCCCAGGTTTAGCAAAGAGGGCTTTCGAGAGAGTGCAGCTTACAACAACAGCTAACAGAGCTTTGGCACACAACTCAATGTGGTCTAAAATGTGTGTGTGTGGTCCCTGACGATATCGCAGATTGATTTATTAGCCGTCTATCAATTCATAGGAAACGATTTTCAATCAAGGAATAGTTTATCCTGCAAACGTGTGGACATCAACATGTTCGCTCATGTCATTGTGAATTTAATATATTTGAGGTGTTTGGGAGGGCACAAAGAACTGCCAACTGAACAAGAACACAAATGGAGCAGTGGTTCCCAACCTGGGGGGCGCCAAAGATCGCAGGGGGGGCGCCAGGCCTCAGATGATTTGAGGCCATCCATCCATCCATCTTC